>SJJU01014237.1:0-10866 GCA_012932125.1 Conopomorpha cramerella
TCCGTTTATGATGTTGGCGTGAGATAAGGAAGGAAATACCAAAATTCATCCCTTAAAGAGGTACAAAACGGGGTAGAAGTAACGAGGGGGTTCGGTGGTTAAATAAGTTCCAGCCCATAAGGCAGGCTCGACATACGTATGTATATACGTAATTACATTAATGCAATACATTATACGCAAATGGAAGTCGTGTAAATTTTTCTGAATGGCAATATAAAAATCGACGAGTTGAGTCGATACTTTCGTATCGATCGTGCTCGATTATAAATGCCGAGACTGCAGCTACAGTTCATGTTCGTTTTAAAACAATAAAACATATTTTTTTTATAATGATTCTTTATTAGAAATATACTAAACTAAATATGCTTATACAAAGACTCAATAATATCACATTTCTGATGTGGATATTATCAATCCACGGATAAATTTATTTATACTACATTTAGACTAATATCTATTATAAAATAAGCACCTACCATTCAAATTATTGACCGAGCGCACTTACATTTTTAAATGGTACACTTAGGCTTGAATTATGAAATTTTAAAATTAATAAATAGAAAAAAATAAGCAAGATACAAAAAAAAAAACGAAACCCTACAGATAATGTTTTCAATTATTTAGTTAGAACATAACTTTATAATAGAATATAATTATGTCGTTTAAATAATATGTCAAATTAATCACGAGATTCTAACAAAAATTAAGGTGGTCAGAAGAGAAAAAAAAAACAACAGATAACAAAGGACTCTACAAAACTAAATATGGTTAAAATAACTACAAGCCTGTTTAAGCGGTAGTGACATATTTTTTTTTTGTGCAATAGAGTTTCTAGCGGAACATGGCCGCCAACTGGGATATTGTATTGCAACTTTTACATCATAAACTAGGTACCTACAGAGTGATCTGGAACTACCCTTTCAAACCTAAGTCTACTGTTTTTTGTAGATTAAGTACATTTCAGCAGATTAATGAAAAAAAATCGAACTCCCCATACAAACTTGATGAGCTGATTGTGGTTTTGGTAATTATATTTTTCTTCTTTCGTAGCCTACAGGTACAGTAGATTTCGGTTTAAAAGAGTACCTATTTCCGAAGCAATCTGTATATCATACACAGAACTGGCTAAAGGTGTTATTTTGCGTTCCTTCCCTTTGGCACCGCCGCGATGACACCACTCAGACCAAGTTACAATATTTCGAATACTTCAATAATTAAATTATGAACTATACAGACTAAGGCTCAAATATTGTCAAGTGTTTACCAAATGTGACTTAGCCAGTGGAACTTGACCTAATCATCGTCATTCTGGTGGTTTCAAGTGGAAGGAACGCTATTCTGAAACGTTTGCAACTCCGCTCGTCACATACGTTACGTCGTGTTGTATTTGACTCTATAAAGTATCTTGTATACAGGCTGACTCCAGGGTCACGATGCGGTCTAACTCAGAAAATTATAGCGATTCCAACAGTACCTATAGTTGTTTCATATATTTGAGTAATTTTCAACTTGTTTAATGGTATCGTTTTTAATCCAACATTTACAACAAAATTTATGGTCACACAAATATTTATAACGAACAAAAAAATATTTTTTTTTCGGGAAAAGAGGTATACCATTGAAATTGCTATCATTTACTGGGTAAGTAAAACTACGTCTGGATCATGACCCCGAGGTCGTTTTGTATAGTGGACACTACAAGCGGTCAGCTGGCCCAATACAGGAATGGCCGTCAGACAGACGTAGACCCAGTTTGGCGTCGGACTTGGCTTCAACGAAAAACCGTCTCATGTAATCATGACTATCGAAGTGAATTAAGTTTCATAATCGTTATGGTACAAAATTGTTCGTTACGTAGTCAGCCAGTTCAGTGTATCAACACCCTTAAATATGTCGTGTGCATTTTTTTTAAATTACTCCAACAGTTTACAAGTAAGAATTCGTAGAACATTACATAACAATTTAAATACTATAGGAACAACAATCTTACACTTATGGTGGTAAGTACCTACCTATTATAAATATTTTTTTGGAAATAGGTAATATTAAAAAAAAAATTAAGCACCAAATTAAGTAAAACTGATATAGATAAGTACCACTCACTCGAGACAGTTATTTTAAATGTATATTTTCTTTAAGAGATAGATTACTGAATCATGCAATCCCAATGAAATTTTTAATGATTTATGTAATATAAAAATAATTAGAAACCCATTTACATGGCTCATTTTTTTTGTTGGTTCACTTAAAGCGACATCGATATGATATTATGTCTACACAAAACTGTATCACGAAAAATTTTGTTTTACCACATTCAAGAAAATGTTGCCATGTAAATGTGCCTTAATACCCATTTAACCCTTCAACATACAGCCCATTCAAAGTGGAAGAACACAGTGGTTATCAGAATGTTTTTTTGGTAAAATATTAAACTGAACACAATTGAAATCATGGAACAGAAAGTTGCATTTGACGCCAAAGATGACAGATCGACATTTTGTCTTGGCTTAAGCTCCATTTAAGGCCCCGCACGCGTTGACTGACACCATATATCAAACAATTCCCAACTTACGCTTGCGGCAACTCGTTTACGTAAATGTCCTCAGAAATTACTATGCATTTCATTTAAATGAGACCTTTGCAACAGCTGACCATACGCACAAGTGACGCACATATCACTTGTCCTTTTCTAGCGTCTACCGAGTGACAGACAACAACAAAGCGCCATGTTGAAAATGTATTATTTTATGCCTTATGTAGTAAGTAAAAAAGGATCGAAACGTGCCCATTATCGTCCCATTGTCACTCTAAAGCTGAATCCACACGACCGACTTTTTGTACGGCCGATTGTCTGACCTATGAAAAATCTGTCGTGTGGGATCGGCCTTAAGCATAAGACATAAAATAATTATGAAAAATAGCAAAATGTATGTCGAAGAATTCATCTTTGGCGACAAAATATCATAAGAGCTAACATACATATAAAATATTTATATAAATATTGTATTTGCTGCTTTATGAGGTAACTGTATCCTGGTCAGGATTCAACATTGATTTTATAATTTTCTCGACGTCAGAAGCATAACGTCGGATGTGCCATTGTTACAATATGCCACATCCGACGTTATACTTCTGACGTCGAGAAGTTAACACTACTTAATTATATCGGTTTATAAGGCAGGTAACTTATGTTTTATTGGTATGCTACAAAATGTGGTAAGTCCGGTTTTCGAATCCAGTTTGAAACTGAACTATTAATATAATTGTTAAGGAACTGTACATATATAATATTGTCGATCTATATATTTTAATTAATAAAAACGCTCTTAGTACTTTATTAACGAGCAATTTTGGGCTAAGATTTGTTTCACGCAGTTTTTTAGATTTAAAAGTCTACCGAGATATGATTGATCTGCATTTTTTAATGAAAATCAACTAACTGTGGACTGAATTTCTATTACAAACGAACGAAAGAAACCTCCTTAGTCAGGTGATGTCTGTCAAAGTTCGTTTAAAAAAGCGAAATTGTTGTATGCACACCGTTAAGCTGTGACTTTACCTAAATGTTTATCGAGAAAAGCGAGAAAACATACTTTTTTCAACCTGCAGTTTTTTTTTTGTTAAGGATATTTCATATTCATAGAAGGCAGATTTTAGGCAGGTATCCATAATATAAACAGCTATAATATAACATTGTCTGGATTTAGTATAACAAACTTCAACTTCTGTCTTTGCAGAGCCATGCACATTTGCACTAAAAGTACGTAGGCACGTAATAAATAACGTCCGAAACGAAATATACTTTTAAATAATAAGCCTACCAAAAACAATATTTTTTTTGAGTAATTCTTTACTACTTAATTTTACAGCTGCAATTTCTTAAACGCTCCAACATACGTTCCCCAAAAAAAAAATATTCTGGCACATAGCACTAACACAGCCGGCGGTTCCCTTCCAGGAGCACCTACCTACATGAATCGAATCCATACTCATAGGTACAACTAAATTTTATCACATGTCATCTTTGATAACATCAAAATATCCATCAACCTACCTTATCAAAGATATAAGAACACAAGATTTGGAAAAAAAAGTAAATGGCGGTGGGAAACTGGGGAAACAATGGCGCTAGTAGTAGCGATTGCAACGAACGCATGCACGTGATTGGTTAATAATTGTGGAAATCTAGTAACCGACAAGTTATCATCCAATCGTTTTGGTACAGTCAGTTAATGAGTGCAATAAACGAATTGAACTTCTGAGCGACTCACTTCCGATGATTTTCAAACAGATCGGTTAATCCGTCTGGTTGTTCAAAGTTCGATGAAAATATTGATAAACCATTAACAAAGCGACGAAATGTGTACCTGTGCTTTGACTGTACACTCGCTACTAAGGCCATTATTTTGCTAGTTTCCCACCCCATTAATTGGCATGTCATGTTAACCGTTACCGCTCGTTTATTAGACATTTATTACTAAAATGCCGACTAAGGGCAATTTTTCGTTTACTTTTCCTTTTGCTGGTTTTAGGACCTTTATTTTTATAGTAATATCAATGTATGACAGGGAAATTGTTAAAATACAAAAACTGGCGTTTACGTCAATTCGAATTCGACATGACTACGTCATCAATCGAAACCGAAAATGATAACTGACAGTTAACCAATGGTAGTCTAGTTGGAGTACGTAAAATAAGTCCCCGTCAATCGATGACGTGATAGGGCCAACGAAATACACACATCTGATACCGAAATAGATGTCATCACGGCTTATTCCAATTATCCACCCTAGAAAATCAACCCCAGGGTAGATATTCGGAAAATGCGCGTTCAATTATCCACCCCGCCTTACAATAGAAAATTTAGTTTTTATGATGAGGTGGATTTTTGGACGCGTATTTTCCCACTATCCACCCTGGGGTGGATTTTCTAGGGTGGATATTCGGAATTAGCCGTCATCACCAAAGGGGCGAATTCTTATAAAATATGATTATGTAGAGAAGATTATAAATGCAGAAACAACAATCTAAAAAATAGATTAAGTATCTTTTTATTGCATTCAGTTATACGCGTAATGTTAAGTTTGAGATTATTTTTGTAACTGGTTGACATGGCATCGAACAGTTAAACGGTTGACATGACATCCCGTGGCGTCAGTATCTGTCGCTTACGCATAAAATATACAGGTTTTCGTTGTATCTGCCTACCCCCTCTTTGGAAGACAGGCGTGACTCATTCATATGACTAAACAGAAAGCTTAACGAGACAGGCCTCTTCAATCAAGCCAGATTTAATCGGTAACAGGACGTGGTAAATGTGTTACCGTCTTTTTTTTAATTATTGTTAAGCGACAGTCTTTTGATGTGTACGTCTTTCAAATCTACCCACTACAAGTTGTTTACGCTAAACACTGATCTTATAGATACTACTTTTAACATACGAAGGCTCATTGGTGAAAATTATTTGATAAACTAGTGGTGGGTATATTTTAAAGACGCCTAAAACATTACTACGATTCTCCTATATCAGTAGTCCTCTTGTTCCATATCATCGATGAGGTTTCTCTTCTCTTCTTTGCCAGGTTTTGCGTCGAGCAACGTTGGTCTTATCGTGCTCCGGGGCTCGAAACACGGCTGTGAAACAAAAATAAACATTTGTTTGATTGATTGATGCAGCTGTCAGTGTTAGTTACCGTGTATGTATTTGAACCGCTCTGTCAATTGTAACAGGGTACCTTCACCACATTACATTAAAATATTGTACAACTTAGGGTCAGCCTTTGTAAATACAAATCGAAATGTAAGAAATCTTTTCTATTTTATTTTACGAGTGTACATATGTGTATATCACAGAATCTTAGTTACAATTAACTCCAGTTAGGAAACATTATTTAAGTATTATTTTTATATTCCTATTTTCTAGATATCTTCAATTACCAGGGTAGGTTACCTACACAGGCAATACAATTAGTTTATCTAACCTACTTTTATCATGCATTATTATTTTCAGTGCTGAGTTAATAATTCTCTACCTACTTTTGTTAGTAAGCTGCTGCTAAAAAGTACTTCCAAAATCATTAGTCACATTTTTCATCCGAAAAGCAACTTTATTGCTCTTAGACTGAAGTTTCCGATTACCATGCACCGATTTTGTCAGATAGGTATCTAGGTACGTATAGGTAGATACATACAAGGTGCTTATAAAATTACACATTTAATGTATATAAGCATTTTGCGTAGATAATAATGAATTTTTAATATAAACCTTTAGTAATATCTCTTGTCTGTTAATCGAGAAACGGCTCGTTGGAACTATCCCCCTGTGAATATCGAATTGAAAAAAAAAACACCATTTATTTAAATGCCAATAAAAAGTGACAAAATAAAAATGTGTCGGAAACATAATATTTACAATGGTGTGTGATTTTTATTTTACTTAAGTTAATACTAAGCCGAATGTTTTTGCACTTTATTACAACTGATTATAGTTGATTATTCATAAACCACAATAAAACACAACACATCATTCTGTTAAATTTTACTTTTGTTAGAAAATGGTTGCATGTAGGTGCATTAGGTAATTTGTCGGAAATTCTAAGTACGTGTTATATTGCATATTGTTTGTACCAATAATGCTAATGTTAAAATTAATCATTTATTATTAATTTGATAGGTATTTTGCGTTAATTAAAGTTAGATATAGGTCGGCATGAGGACCCGCACTTAAATAGTTAAGTACTGTTTATTATAGCTATATTATTATTAGCTTTATATTAGTTATGCTATTATCACGATATATGTACTTTAGGTCTGACACTTATGAAAAAAGCTGTGCAAAGTAGGTAAATTACTACGAGGTTTTAGGCCGTGCCACTAGAAAAAATAAATGTTTTCAAATTTAGAGATTTAACTTTTTCCAGACACTTTTTTGACGGCTCAATTTCCCCCCTCCTAAGTCCGCATGTTATTAGTTCTATGTGTAGTAGTGCGCTTCCAAATGTTATTCCCATAAATTGCCATACCTGGACTGTACGCCAATGAGAAACCAAACAGACTAAGAGTCCTCACCATATCGAGAGCGGTTTGAGACTATTCGAAAGTTAGTTAGTTTTTAAACGAAACGAAAACAAAAATGGCCGCCTTTCATGTGACATGTGTGGGTAGTTAGCACTCACCGTTTCGCAAATGTTCATGTTGCAACAGTTCTCTATAGTGATCTCGCACTGGTCGGGGCGAGCCGTCAGGGGTGTGACGTTCTTTTTCACGATAATTCTCTTGGTTATTCTGTAAAAATGTAAATTTAACTTTAAGTGGATTTAACCTTAGGTGGTAAGATGATTAGATTCTTCTTGGAACCGGAAGACAATGTTGGGACTTGGAGGTTATTGTAAAAGACTTATTACTGTTTTCCCTCTATTATATCAGTTTTATTGTATAAGGTATTTGTCGTATTTAATTAATGTGAATTAAAACACCATTTTTAATTTCCTTCAAACTAGAACTATAACGATCGTTGAAAATAGCTATTGTTCAACATTAGTAAGTTATCTGTTATTTCCGATTAGTACTAATAAAAATGCAAAACCTTAATAAAAACAGACAAAAACGAGTAAGTAGTCATAATATTAAAGATGCCAATTTCATGTCGATTCTTTTGGCCTTTTCTGAACCGGATACGAACATAGTTCTAAGCTTATGTTCAACAAGATATTTAAACGAGTGAGAAATCAATCATGAATAAATATAGGCAATTTGATTTTGATGATGACGTCTTTTCAGGCTATTATTTATTTGAGTTTTGGCAACACTTCCATGCTTCAAAGAAAGGGCGTAACATCAAATAATTTTCAAGGAAATATGTGCTTAATTATCGACAGAGCTTTAGGATCACTTAAGGATTTTTCTTCGTTACATTATTCTTCGCCTAAAACCAAGATTTGTGCCCTTTCTCCTGTTGACGGTAGAACACTAGAACACTCACCTTGGCCTAGGCTTGAACCTCATAGCTTTCGTGGCCAGCACAGCGCTCAGTATGCACAACAACCCGCTGACAACACCCAGGGTCATGAGTATAGGGTCCCGTACTGGGTCCCATGAGTCGCAGCTGAGGTTGCTGTCGGTCGACTGGAGTAGTGTCAGGTTTGATGCTGTGAAGCTGTTGAAGGGTAACACAGTACGTGTGAAAATTTGAAGTTAATCTATGTACTGCGGGGAAAAGGACCCCGAGCAATGGTCTTAGAAACGTTGTTGGGAAAGCTTTTACTATGGCGTCAATGCGGGGAAAAGCAAACATTTTTGTGGTTGTGATACGGTCACACTACATTGCTCGGGGTCCTTTTACACTCTGTATACAACACTCAAAGTTGACTAATTCATTCATCACTGACTCATCAACGCCCATCATCAAACCCTTGATCCTAGAAAGCTGAAAAATTGCTCAGAGGTTCTTTTTATGATGTTAAAACTTTGGCTCCAATTTGAATTATATGAACGATACCAATATATGTCTAAGACATTGGATTCAAAACTTGGAGTCAATGGTTTGTCCCTCAATTAAAACAAAATGCACCAAGTACTAAATGTGAAACTGATTCTTGAAAACGACCAGCAATTTAAAGATGGAATAATAAGTTTGAAACTCACTTTTTTAATAAGTCATTGAGTGATAACCTAACATTTATTTCTAAATAAATTATAATCTTAGTTGGTATTTAGTATCGAACCAGTCGCATGACGTCACTGGTCGTAAATTAAATCAACAATAATGAAACTTACTTGTCATCCTGACTTGCTTTGGCCATCAAGACGACGGGTTTGTCCCTCTCACAGCGCTCGCCTTCGTAGTCAGAGAGGCACTGACAGACTGGCGTCTCTGTCCTCGAATCTATTTTGCATGTACCCTGGTTCAAGCAGAAACCACTGCAGTGGGATACCTCGCAGCGGCTGCCCGAGTAACCCGGCTTGCAGCTGAAAGAAAATTACTTTTATGAAGAATGCTAACTGGTAAGCTCTCAATAAGAAACTGACCAAGCTATGAAAGTACTTATGTGCATTCTAATTAAACATAATATGTAAGTAGATATTATAGATGAGCGAAAGAAATACTGTTTGACACATATCTTTATGCATCGCTCTGGCATCTTAGCGGAAAACGACGTGCATCGCTGTTTTACTAAGGTCGACAGTGAAATGAAATCAACTAGGTTATATAGGGGTATCAATTAGGTTACCTAGAAATCGCTATGAGAGATAAGGTCGCCTTTTGCAACTTTTCCATTGTAATTTTTTTATATTTGTAATGTACAGTGTGCAATAAAGAGTATATTCATTCATTCAACTAAATCAGCAATGCACATCGTTTGTCGCTAAGATGCCAGAGCGATACAACTACGAGGGTGTAGCAGACTTGGCCCCTCAGATCACTAGACCCATGTCTAACATATTTTCTTGATGATATGGTTATAACCCTGACAGTTAAAATATTCTTAAATGTTTAAATAACCTATGCGTATCCTGGGCAGTTTTTTCTGATACCTACTTATATCAAGTCGGAATAAATAGGTATGAGAAATAGAATATTGTTCGCTACAATAATATTAAAACAGACAATGTTTTCTTCGTATTGCAAACACTCAACATCTCTCATACACTTGCCCGTCTACGTTTTTATGTAGATATGACATGTGTATACGAATATAATAGTATTTTTGTAGGTAAGTACCAATATACGTCTTCAAAACATAATATAAAACAAAGTCTTATTTAGTGTATGTATTATTATAAACTTTCCTCAAGAATCACTATCTACTGAAGGAAACCGTATCAAAATCGTAGTGCGTAATTTGAACGATCTAAGCATACAAGGGACAGACAGCGGGAGGCAACTTTGTTTTACACTCAGAACAATAACTAAAGCATGCTTTAATTGTTCTGAGGTTTTACATTAGGTATGTGTTGATTGATGATACAGTTGTCAAAAATGGTAATAACACGTTTACAATTTCATTTTAAGTGGAGTTTACTTCTTCCATTCATATACTATTATCCGATTCTTTTGGCAATAGATACACAAAGGGAGCCATACACAATAAAGGTACTCCCATTCATTGCCCGCGCAATGAATTAAAGCAAACAATACTTTACAACAAAAGTTGTAGGTACCTACATAATAATTTTAAAGAGAAAAGAACCGACATCAATTTTCTAATGTTCCCCTCAATTTATTTAATATACCATTATCAAACCATGGTCCTTGTTATGGGCCAAAGTTGAAATATCTTCTTTCCAACAGAACAATAATCATCCAAATCGGTTCATAAACAAGGAAGTTATCCGCGAACAAACATAGAAAAAAAACCATTTTTTATATTTAACTAGCTGTCCCAGCAAACATTTGTATTTCCATAGGAAGTCGCCTTTGTACCCCGCGTATTGGAAGAAATAACCTTCCCTGGACTTCCACGTTTGATTCAATACCAAAATTAGCGAAATCGGTTCAGCCGTTCCCGAGTTTTAGCCAGACTAACGAATGGCGATTCATTTTTATTTATATAGATAGATGAAAGACGTCTTTTTCGAAGTGATAAAATGAGTATGTTACCTGCATATCGGTTGACCTTCAGCGGATGTACTGCAGTCCCCTTGCAAACAATAGTTGTGGCAAACAGAAATTTCACACCGCTCTCCGACGTATCCACTAGTGCAGTTACACCTTCTGAAGCCTTTGGCATCCACGTATATTTGCCCATGGAGACAGTAAATTCCCTCGTCCATCACCTTAGTTGGTGTCACAAAGGTTTCCTTAGCAGCGGTTTCGTTTCTTGCCAAATTATTCAAAGCGGTACATTCTGCGTTCGCTATTTGATC
>SJJU01014239.1:0-10488 GCA_012932125.1 Conopomorpha cramerella
TATACTACTCGCCGTCACCACACGCCTAGATCGGCTGACTAGATTAGTGAACTCCATGACAAAGACGTTTTCTTGTGTATATTTGACAGTGGCGTGCACACCATATAGGGAAAAAAACACTGCCTACCTTAGTATTTTGGCTTCGCGACCTATTAATAGAGTTATTGCTATATCTTTTTTTGCTGTACTCACGAAGCAACCAACAAAGGTCCTGTGTTTTGTGGGTGAGTAGATGGGTAGATACCTATATTTCGTAAAGACAAGTTACCTATATATAGGTGTCAATTCGTGGGGATTACTGCCTACCTTGTTGTAAAAGCCAGTACACGCCACTGATATTTCACCAGTGTCGTCGTACGGCAATACAAAAACTCACATTTAAATTAAATCGCGCCTTCCAAACCAATAACGGGGTGGGCAGAGGCGTATTTAGACGAACGTGACAGGGGATGGGCTTTTCGTCGCAAAATTTTGTCAGCCTCAAAGCTGTTCTTCCCGCCCAACTTGCTATAAATACAGTTTCACGAAACTGTGCAACAACTACAAATCTCATTTCGCCAGAAGACGCAAGATAACACAATTGTTTTGGTAACGAGTTAGCGGACGAACGAGTTAGCTCAACTCGAGCCAAGAGTTCACTCCGCGACGCCGCCACCGCCGCTGGCTCTGTACATTTCTCATCGGCTTCCATTCCGTGGAATGCCTTCACCGAGACGGAGCCCAGGTTATAAGAATTTAGGACGCGTATAAAGGAATTTTCAGCAAAATCTTTCAACAACGCTATAGAATTCAACCGCCTTTCTCAGCCGCTCTGCTTTATGAAATATAAATATAAAACATGAAACACCTGTTACGGAAATGTGCCAAGTCGATGGTTACCTCGTAGCGTAACTTACATTATGAGCGACTTATTGATACACGCCGGAAGCCGTACGTAACCACCACTACAACGTTCCGATTGTAAGTTTGGTGAAAACTAAGTTCCCATATAAATGAGCATACGTGCCGCTGTTTCCTTCTTCTGTTTCCTTCTCTCAACTTTCTTTGTGAGAGCACAAAGTGGACTACTTAATCAGTAAAGGGTTTTCTAACAAGTTTGAACGTGTACTCTTGTAATCTATGCTAAATAAATAAATATTTTACAACAACACACACATTGCCTTCATCCCATGTTAAGTAGCTAAAGCACTTGTGTTATGGAAATCAGACAACGAAATATACTTACTTAAATCCTTTTTTTTTAAATACATACTTTTAGAAATAAAATAAAAAAACAAGTACTTAAAAGCTCATCGCCTAAATACCTGTCAGCGGTGGGAATCGAACCCACGGCCCTATGGAGCAAAGGCAGACATGCTGACCACTACACCAACGGGCCCGTATACTAATATTATAAAGCTGAAGAGTTTGTTTGAACGCGCTAATCTCAGGAACTACTGGTTCGAATTGAAACATTATTTTTGTGTTGAATAGACCATTTATCGAGGAAGGCTATATAACTTCACACTGCAACTATTACGAGCGAAGAAATAATGGAAAATGTGAAAAAACGGCGGCCAGCGGAGCACCGTATTGTCGGATACTAACCTTCAAAACTAACTTACCAGAGACTTCGTATGTGCGAGAATAAAGAACGCTTATTGGTCACTGGATGGCAATGTTACCCTGAGCTGTTCCGCCAAAAGGCTTCCCCGACCAGTCATGCCGGGATATGGGTGGGGAATAACCAACCACTTGGCGGCATGGTTTTTTCGGTGAGTTGTAACTGCCACGGCCGAAGCCTCCCACTCGATTAGCTTAGGGACCACGTGTAAGGTGTCGAAATTCAGAGCTGGGTCATTCCCACGGACGAAGATATCTCAGTCACCGAAAGAAAGAGATGTATGGATGTGGAAGTGGCCAAAGAAATTTGGAATGTGACAAGTGGAAGTCCGTGATCTAAGCCTACCCGTCTTGGAAATATGTGTGACGTATTTGTAAATGGTGTTGATTTTTTTTGCTCCTGTTACAAGCCTCAACCTGTATATTCAAATTTCAAAAACAAATATTTTATTTTCAGTCATTTACCCCCTTACCAATAAACGCGTTGTCACTTATACAACTGTTATTACAGGTCTACTTGAACTGATTATTCCGTATTTGACATACAACTGACAAGTTAAGTTGAGCTTTGTGTATCTGCGAAATAGCAATTCCGCCATTATTAGTAAGGCCCATATTGTATAGTATAGTTCGGAAACATTTTCATTCCGAATGAACGAAATCGTCCGAAGTAGGACGAGTCTGGCTCAGCTGATGTTTACGATCCTCTGACCTGTAATTTTCCAGTAAAATAACAGTTGCACAGAGCTGTAGCAGAGTCCTGAATAATTGTACAGTGTTCGTATTCCCAAGATTCGTGTGAAAAGGAAATTAAAGACCTCACTACAATATCTCCTGGTTAATTCCCCGGGATGTAATTGTTCCGGATTTGTACCATCAATGGAATCACGATGTAGAGCTGTCTCTTGTCTCCTATTAGTAAAATTTGCAGTTGTAATTTTTTTTTTGTTCTGTATTCAAATTTTCTATAACCTTACGAGTATAAGAGAGTACTAGCTGATCCGGCAAACTTAGTTTTGGTTTACATTACAAAACGTAGCCTATGTCTTTTCTCAGGCTCAAAACTCATCTGTACACCAAATTTAATTAAAATCGTTTCAGTAGTTTCGGCGTGAAAACGAGACAGACAGAGTTACCTCAACAGCGATTCAAGTTAATATTACAGGGTTTTAATTATTTTAATGCCAGACTATAATGAGGGGTGGAAGGGGTATAGCAGGTGAGGATCGATTGTCACTGTTCCACACGAGATACACACGGTTACTCGATCTATGTATAACGACTAAAATCTTTCTGAAGTTTGCAAACACTTTGTGATAGTGTTTAATCTTACCTTAGAGACTGGTGTGATACTGAGTTGTAGAAGGAACTTCCGAAGTTGTGTGTAAGTTGTACATTATTAATACGTGTTTCTTCGATTCGGAAGCGTCTGTGGTCCAGTTGGTCGGATACTTGACTTGTAACCGGGAGGTCGCGGGTTCGAGTCCGGCTACTGGGCGTGTACCAATGGGACTCTTTTTCAGAGCCTATGTACGCAACGCAACGCTCGCACGGTGAAGGAAAACATCGTGATGAAACCAGCACACAACAAGGTGTATGAACCCTATAACGGCGATGGGCTCACCCCCTGTCACGTTGGGTTGAATACGCTTGGTGAACCGTGGACATTTGCTTAAGCAAGTGCCTCTGCCTACCCCGCTTTGGGATTAAAAGGCGTGAAGTGTATTTATTTTATGTTTCTTCGATTCAGTTCTATTGTCACCTGTTTGTTTTTCTTTAAACATATAAAAAAATCACTCGCATTTATAACACGAAGCGTAGGTACGTGAATACACCTCACGCCTGCCTCCCAGAGGAACAGGCATCAGCCTCCGCCTACGCGTCTGTTTCAAATTAGACCAATATACATACATTTCAGGCCAGTAACCCACACGGTGGGTCAATGGCCCACCGTGGCCCGCCCCACTAACAAATCTGTGGTGATTCGGAAAAAGGGGATGAGTCATTTTTTTTCAATATTATTTTTTTACACATTTGCAATGTTCAATCACAATCATTTTAAGGTAAAAAGGAGATGAGTCGTAAATATGCATTTTTAAGGGTCATTCAACTTAATGTATTAAATGATCATAATGAGACAAATGTATTAAAGGTATTTTTTGATATGGAAAAAGAGCGTTGACTGCACTCATCTCTTTACGCTCTAAATCTTGTATCATAAATACATTTTAAACATTAAAGAATTTGTAAGACATCAACCAAATCCACCCACGCCGCGATTCGGTTTTCTGACGCTACTGTAAAGTTGGTATTTTTGACTTATCCCCCTTTTCCAAATTACCACAGAAATAATACTATATAGTTTGTAGTATTGGTACAATATTTAAAACAGATTAATATAATCACCACCCAATTCAAATGACCAAAAAAGCTCATATGTAAATTACAAATAGTATCCACTACATGTAAAACAAATTATACATTCAAAATTTAAAATAAAATACACTTCACGCCTTTTAATCCCAAAGCGGGGTAGGCAGAGGCACTTGCTAAAGCAAATGCCCAGGGTTCACCGAGCGTATTTAACCCAACGTGACAGGGGGTGAGCCCATCGCCAACCATTTGCTTATTAAGCAAGTGCCTATGCCTACCCCGCTTTGGGATTAAAAGGCGTGAAGTGTATTTATTTATTTAGTTTTCCTTTTACTTTCTTGAAGGCTTATTACGTACTTAGGTGTGTTTTACAGTATACAAAAAAAGTACAGGATTTAAATTAATAATCATAATAATAATGTTTTATTCAAGATTAAACAATTGTACACATGACATGATAGGTTATGAACAAAAAATATCTTTCTTAGGTTAAACATCCAGTACTTATTATAGGAAGTACCTGTGCTATAAGTACCGGAGCTCTTCCACTGGTGCATAGGTACAATAGATATATAAAGTAGTGCTCAAAATAACATTATACACCTTAACAATAGCAGACTAAAATTATTACCGTATTGCGAGTATTAATGTCCCAAAATGTGATTATTCGTAAGTTCCACATAGCATAGTAACGCTGAGAAGATTAACAAAAGATTTTGTAACGGCCTTCACAGCAAGACTTCACTCTAGAGGCACATAAAATATAATGTGTCTTGATTGCCCTATCGTCGTAAAAATGCCATAAACTGCCTATTCTTGCCGAAATGTCACCGATTTGCGGTAAAGCCTTCAACATCAACCGAAACTGGCGTACCACGTTCATGACAAATACAGTCAGCAACTACACTGTTTTATTAAAAAAATAAATAAAAATAAAAACACTTCACGCCTTTTAATCCCAAAGCGGGGTAGGCAGAGGCACTTGCTAAGCAATTGCCCACGGTTCACCAAGCGTATTTAACCCAACGTGACAGGGCGTGAGCCCATCGCCGTTATAGGGTTCACACACCTTGTGGTGTGCGGGTTTCATCACGATGTTGTCCTCACCGTACGAGCGTTGCGTTGCGTACATAGGCTCTGAAAAAGAGTCCCATTGGTACACGTCCAGTAGCCGGACTTGAACCCGGGCCTCCCGGTTACAAGTCAAGTATCCGACCAAGTGGACCACAGACGCTCTTTTTCACTGTTTCACTGTTTTATTAAGAGGAACGATTTTATAATATTAGTATATTCATTGTACCGCGTGGTGTTACTCACGTTTTTTTTTCATTGCCGTGGGAATTCCGTGTTAAATTGTAGCCTATATCATCCGGGAATAGTAGCTTTCCAACGGTAAAGGTTTTTCTTAAAATCTATCCAGTAGTTTCGGAGCCTATTCGATGCAACAAACAATAAAATATATATAAATCAATAATTGCTTTCTCTTTATAATATTAGTATAAATATCTCCCTTCGACTCCTTAGTACCATTAGCTAGTACCATAAATACTACTGATGCCAATATGTATCGCAAAATAGATGAGGGATGGAAATATATTTTTGGGGAGAGTAAAATGTTAGGGCACTATAAAAATCTACAGTTATTTACAGATTACATGGAAAAATATTGGATGCCGAAAAAATCCATGCGGTGTTGTTTCGGGGAAAGACACCGAACTACTAATTCGTGTGAAGGTTGGAACTCCCAATAAAACGGTCGTTTCAAAAGGAAACCAATTAATTAATAGTAACAGTAGTACCATCAATAAATAAATAAATAAATATTTTTACAACAACACACACATTGCCTTCATCCCATGTTAAGTAGCTGAAGCACTTGTGTTATGGAAATCAGACGACGAGATATATTTACTTATATATTTTTTTTTCATTTAAATATATACATTATATAAATAAAACACCCAGACACATCCAACAAGTGCTTAAAAGCTCATTACCTAAGCACCTGTCAGCGGTGGGAATCCAACCCACGACCCTACGGAGCAGAGGCAGACCACTACAACAACGGGCCCGTCATGGTTGGAACTCCTAATTCGTGTGAAGGTTGGAACTCCCAATATAACGGTCGTTTCAAAAGGAAACCAATTAATTAATAGTTGCAGTAGTACCATTAATGGTACTAGCTAATGGTACTAAGGAGACGAGGGGAAATATCTTACTTACGAAACACCTTAATTTAATAGTTTTAAGTAGGTTAGAAATAATGTCCCTTCCCACACGATCTTCTACCACGTTTTCGTAGATCCCTTTCGTCCCCTTTTGTCGTACTTGAAACGAGCGAGCATGTATGAAGATATGTATGGATGGAGAATAGGCAAAAAAGATTTGCCAGAATCGAAAACAAGAGGAGGCCCATAATCTCTACCTTTTGGGAATCGGGCGTGACGTATATGTGAAGTATGTTATATTTTTTTTGTTAACATTTATCTAATTTAGGAACTTTTGTACGGCAGAGTGAAATTTCAAGAGTAATAAAAATATCTAACTGAAATATCCACTGAAATATCTGTTTAACAAGCAATCAGTTCAAAACAGTGTTCCAACTCAGCTAAATATAATTGATTCGTAATAGATTCTCAATAGGAATACTCAACGCAAGGAATCAATGAAGCATTTTGCCAGCAAATAGACCTAAGAGATTGCTTTCACTAAGATATTACTGAGGTTGTGGCTGGTTGTACAGTCGCGCGTCTCGACGTCTTGGCGCCAGCGACACGCGCGCTGACCTCGAGCTTAGGCGATCGTAGTATCATTGCACAGTCTACAAACACGCACCGACCTCACGTGCGTTCTACAGAACAAGCGAGCTGCTCACAAGCAGCATTTCATGCCTTTAGCGCGTGGCAGCAGTGCATTCATGCGTCCTCCAATCGAAATTAAATAAGAAAATGTTAAACGTCCGGACGAAACAAGTGAAGCCTGACGCCGTCGCCTTGATTTTGCTCTGCTGGTTCTACCTTTATGTCGCCGCTAAGCTACTCTAAAGCGCTTATTGCTTTTTCAATTTCTCTCTTTAGGGCACATTCCTTCACTTCACGAGTGTGGTACTCGAAACCGGTGATCATGTAAGAATGTAGATTTTTATTGCGTGTGTCCACCATCCTGCCTGATGTTAAGTCACGATGTGGTCTACGATGGAGCAGATGAAGCGAAAGGGGTATGTCAAGACCGTGACGAATGGAGATCTGTAATCTCTGCCTATCTCTCTGGGAGACAGGTGTGAAGTATGTGTGTGTTGTTCCAAAAATAGCATTTTGTGCTGGAGTATTTCTGTAGACTCTACTGAGTCTCTTTTTTCTGGTGTCAATACCCCGAAACGATTTTCGTTTTCGCAATTTACTTTCAAACATGCTTCTGACAATACGAAAACAAACAATAAACACAACAACAATAATTAGCGAAGTTGTATGAGCCCGTCGTGAGGTGACGGCGAATATAATAACATGAGTCACCACCCCAGCCAAACTTTTCCCGCTATGGGGGTCGTAAGAGACGACCGAGGGAACCCTCCAGAGGACGGGCAGCAGCGCTCTCTGTGAGTTAAACCACAACACCACTGCGATCGCCAACCCGCCTGCCCAGCGTGGCGATTATGGGCATTTACCTCCAATAAAAAGCACAACAAGGCCACGGCCCCCAGTTCCCGGCGGCTCCGCTATTCCTGGTCACGGTGGCGACCACGGTAACGGCGGAGCAGGGGGTGCGAAGAATCTCCGGGTTATGGGAGGCCACCACAAACAACTGACTTTGGCGACGTACAACGGATGCACGCTACGGCTTGACTCGCATCTGGCGCAACTCGAGGTGGAACTTAGGAAAATTAGGTGGCACATATTGGAGTTAAGCGAAGTCCGAAGAGAGGGAGAGGACACCATTGCCCTCAAATCGGGCCACCAAATGTACTTGCGCGAGGGAGACCAACAATCCCAAGGCGGCGTTGGGTTTCTTGTGAAGAAGTCCTTGCGTAACAAGGTTGTGGAAGTGTCTAGTGTGTCCAACAGGGTAGCATACCTAGTCATAAAACTTACCGAGAGGTATAGTCTGAAAGTAGTACAAGTGTATGCACCGACCTCGACACACTCGGACGATGAGGTGGAGGGCCTGTTCGGTGATATATCGAAGGCCCCCCACTCCACTACTAAGACACATTACAGCGTTGTTATGGGGGACTTTAACGCTAAAGTGGGAGTACAGAATTGCAATGAATCGGCAGTAGGATCCCATGGATTTGGAACAAGAAATCATAGGGGACAAATGGGCTATTTTTGATGAACTCGTGGTTATGACCAAAAATGAGATCGATTTCATCATGACGAACAAAAAGCACATATTCAGAGACGTCTCTGTGATCATAGTTAATAGAAGGTTTAATACCGGTAGCGAACACCGACTAGTCAGAGGCTCTCTGAATATCAACCTTACGGATGAACGTGTCCGTCTGATGGAAGCCAGGCTCCAACCAACCATGCTCCAAACCATAATGGGATCTGAAGCTTTCCAGCCAAGTTTGAAGAACCGATTCGTTGCCGTGGAAACCGGGGAAAAGGATCGAATCAGAAATGAAGTGATCCGACAGAGAACCAAAGTCATCGACATAGCTAATCGTTTTAGCAAGCTGAAGTGGCAGTGGGCCGGCCATATTAGCCGTAGAACTGATGACCGTTGGGGAAAACGAGTTCTCGAGTGGAGACCGCGTCTCGGCAAACGGAGTGTAGGACGCCCTAAGGCAAGGTGGACTGATGATATACGCAAGATGGCGGGCAGAAGCTGGATGTGAGAATTTGGAGAGGCCTATGTCCAGCAATGGCCAAGTATGGGCTGATGATGATGAGCTTAATAAGATTTTCAGGAGCTGACTTTGGAGCATTCGATTTGAGGGTTAGTCCCATTATCTTCAACATTTGCCCCTTGATATCGTCGTTACCGTTGATTATTGTGCCCACCATGCTGGTTGAATGATATTCACTATCACTACGTTTATGGAGCTAAGGAGTAATGAGCTCTTTTTGGACGAACTCTAAAGCCTTCTCGATCGATTCAGGTCGCATGCAGCGGATCATCTAAGGATCTTTTAAGCCCCGTAAGTAAGCTTGAAGCGGTAGTTTTTTGTCCTATCGTGGTAGATACAGTTTCGTGAAGAGTAACGTAAGTCATAATGGTAGCAAATTGTCTCCGATATTCATAGTATCCTTGAGGGGGAACCCAAGCCCTGTGTCAGTAAAGCAAAATCGTTGTAAAGAGAGATTTCATCTTTTTGATCTGGAATAGTGTACTAAAGCATTTCGAAAGTCCAGCCCCCTAGCAAAGCGCTCCAAGAAACAAATGACAAGACATACCAGGCAGGCGATTGGTTGAAACAAGCTAAGTCGCATGACGTGTGACATAGCAGCCAATCACAGCGCGTATATTTTATTCTATATCGTCTTTCTTGACGCGCGTGCTAGAGTTTCAGGTTACAGTTTATTAATCTAGCGGCTGGTTGTGTGGCGTATTTTGCGTATGAGATACTTTTTTACATTTTTAATTTTCTCAAGAAATATATGACGGAAAATTATAATAAATATATGTTTCTGATGAGAGTCGAAAATGAAAAAAAAACGATATTTTTAAATTGGGATCAATTTCAACTTATTGTAGTCTTAGGGTTCAATTCAACAACGCATTCAGGATGTTGATGGGGCTGCCTCGCTACTGCAGTGCCTCGGGAATGGTCGCTGAGGCGAGAGTGGCGTGTTTCCACAGCACAATGCGCGCGCGATCAGCGTCCCTGGTGCGCCGCGTGCGAGCCAGCTCCAACAGCATCCTTATGATGATTTCTGGTAGGCTAGACTGTGCCTATATCGGGCATTATTGTGATCAACACAGAAGCCAGCAAATTATTTTAGTGTAATAAGTAGTAGAAATAAGTTTTTGTATTTTTTGTATTTATGTGTATGTTACTAAACCTAGTATTAAGTGTAAGTACTAACAAAATATGGGCACTCGAAATAAATAAATTTGAATTTGAATTTCAGTAGCCGAAGGTTTCATGTAGTTGCGCTGACTCGGCGCCTCATGTTGTAAGGACGTCAATTACGGTTAGCAGTTAGGTATTTATATCAGCATGTTACAAGTAGGCAAGTAAGAAAGATATGTAAGAAGCCATTTAATCAGAATGTTTCATGAAGGTAAAAAAAATAAAGATTTTTTTTAAAGTAGGTACATCAATTTTGGAATTATTACGATTAACGGATTTGTTCCTATCCACTCAGCCGTTCCGGTACACCTCATTTTACTACACAGTGGGCCAATATGTTCTACCACTCTAAGGTTGGGAGGTCATTCGAATGTAATTAGGCATTACAGTTCATTTTCGCTTGTCACAATCTAGCATCTGTAGTCCAGTTGGTCGGATACTTGACTTGTAACCGGGAGGTCGCAGGTTCGAGTCCGGCTACTGGACGTGTACCAATG
>SJJU01014242.1:0-11344 GCA_012932125.1 Conopomorpha cramerella
CACCTAATAAACAAAATAAACACTTTTGGGATGTGAATAGCATAGCGTATATTCAGTAAGAACAGACTGAATTCATCGATTTAAAAATATACCAGAACCAAGTACTCTAGTAAAATGTTAATAAATCAAATTAGAAACGTGTTGAAATAATTTATACCCAATAGCTTTATCTCTCTATAGGAATGTAGATGATCATTTTAATGACACATAGCCACTGGACTGTTCCATAACATTCTCCGGTTTTGGGTGCAGCAGTTTTCACTAAGCTACGAAGTATTCTTCAAATACATTTTTTTAAAAGCATTGAACAAGCGTTAGACCACCATCCTGCCGGATATTAAGCAGCGATGTAGTCTACGATGGAGCACACTTGTTCATATTCCACATCCTAACCTTGGTCCACCCATACGTCCATCTAGATGGACTAGGGGAAAAATATTGGTTCCCGTGTGGTTCTCCTATTTATAATAATTTTATCATTCTGTAGTATAAAACAAAGTCGCCTCCCGCTGTCTTTTTTTATCATTAAGAACAAGCGTTTGACCATCATCCTGTCCGATGTTAAGTAGCGATGTGGTCTACGATGGAGCACACTTGTTCATTAGGTACCTATTCACCCGCGACTTGAAGACTGTACTGCGCAAGAAACACAGACTCCGGCAAGTCGTTCCACATCATGGCGGACTATGAAAGTGGACACAAACCGTTTGGTTCGCGTAAATGGTAAATCCACCTGGTATGAATGACGTTTTGCCTTTCTCCTGGTTGTCTTATTGTAAAAACGCGCTAGGGGTATTAGGTTATGCAACTCCGTAGCACACTCAAGACAGATAGGATCGCAACCTTGCGGCGATGCTCTAGACTTAGTAGCCGAGCAAAAACCAGCCTGTCGTCACCTATGTATACCCTGTCTGTCCTTATGTACGCTTACATCTTTAAAACCTCGCAACGGATATTCATGCTAGATGCATTGCATTCATGGATGTTATTTAATAGATAGAATGATCCTTGAGTAAAGTTTGAATAATATGTGCATATGGTAGTAGGGAACACTGTTAATAATGTATATTATTGGTCCACCTGATCAAGAATGCTGTTGTGATTCACCTTAGTTTCCCTTTTTATTTGTCCTTATCTAGCCATCATGTACCTGTCAGGGGGACAAATTGGTGGACCGAGGTTGGCAGTGGCGTGCCCACCATACAGGCAAAAAGACACTGCCTACCTTAGTATTTTGGCTACCCGACTTAATAATAGAGTTATTGCTAGATCCTTTTTTTTGTTGTACTCACGACATAGGCTAACGAAGGTCCTGTGTTTTGTTGGTGAGTACATAGGAAGATACCTATTAGGTAGGTATATTTCGTAAAGACAAGTTACCTATACATAGGTGTCAGTACGTGGGGACTAAAGCCAGTGCACGCCACTGGAGGTTGGGATGGGCACTTACCGACGAGCTGCTCCACACGTGCGCCTCGCCTCCGTATGACATCAGTGGGAAATGAATCTTGATTCCTTTATCTCCACACCGCACTAACAAAACACCAAGTAGCTTAACTCTCACAGTTCACAAACTTTTCACCACCAGATACCCAAGGCGTCTAATCGGTAAGGGATGCGAATACAGGACTAAATCAGAATATGATACTTCCATAACACCCCTCTCGTAAAATATGATTTTGTTTTATTAATTTCGTTTGCAAGCGAATTTGAAACTAGAGCGATGGTCATAAGATTAAATATTAATACTGCGCTATAGTTTGCAACCCCTGAACGTAGAGACGTCAGTTCTCCCTGTCGTTATTGGTCGGTGTCGTGATGATGAGGGATGCTGGATGCTGATTCGCTGCAGCTGCTGCAGTGGGCGCGGTCTAATATGGATTTCAGTTTCAGCAACTCGAAACATGATACTGAAAACATGGGTTTAGTAGGACATAGTAAGATTATGGTAAAGGAATATAGTTTAATTTTATTAATTTCGTTGTGCATCAAGTAGAAAACTCTAATAATATAAAACTCGTAAAAAAATGTATTACCAACATTGTTGTAAATTTAAATGGAAGTACTTAAAATTACAATTTACCGACGAGTGGCCCAATTTGACAATAATTTCTGATAACTGATATTAATCTGTACCTAGTGGATTTAACAAAAGTAAAGAACTGGCACAATGAGTGACCTAAGACAATAGGAATCACTGGTTTGAAACTCTGCTGCCCAGTTATACCTTTTAAAAATAATAATTAATAACCATACATCCAACTTATATTATAGGAACATGTGAATATAAGTTTATTTTGTTACGCCTTCACGCGAAAATGCCAATTAGATTTGACGAAACTTTGCAGCTAGACACGAAAAAGGACATAAGTAGGATAAGTTAAATTTTATTTTAGCCGGAATTCCAACTGGAACCGGAGAAACACTTCTAACACCCCGAGACACAGCAAGTTCAGTAACAAGTGGAGTTAAAGATTTCTTCTTCTTCGCTTATCCCGGCTGCGTAATCTTTCTATGTGGAAGATCAGCCCGGGTTCAATTGATTTATCTTACTAATATTATAAATGGGAAAGTGAGTTTGTTTGTTTGTTTGTTCCGCTTTCACGCCGTAACTACTGAACTGATTGCTTAGAAGTCCGGTTTAAATAATAGGGTACTTTTTATCCCGGAAAAAATGATATTCCCGAGGGAACACAAAAATATTCCTCTATACCGCAATATAACCGAAGGCCACGCGGGCGAAGCCGCGGGCGGAAAGCTAGTTTCTTTTATAAAGAATATTTGTGCCGACGATCAAAGCTGTAAGGTAAACCTCTGAACTTAATGTAGAGTCGACTGAAGCCTGAAAGCGGATAGATATTAACACCGAACCTCGAAAATTAACCATATTGAAACCGTCACCCATCCAATCACTGACCTAGAATCCTTTTCCTAGTTGCACTGACAGTATAGGACTTATATGTAGGTATATCCTATTAAGATAATAATATACATAAAAAATATACTTACATACAGACGAATTGAGAACCGCCTCCTTGGCAGTAAGTTTGTTACTTTTCCACGGAGAAAATACTTAACTATTTAGACGAATATTGGTGGGGAAATAAATAGGTATCAGACGCACATAAGGTATATTTTTACTCCTAAATAATTTTAATTACCTAGTACCTAAACCAAATAATAAATCCATTGCCATAGTACCGTTTCATCGAAAATAAATTTTACTCTATTTAATTGTTAATTCTCACAAGATGTCACCGAATCCCGAGCACTGGACAAAGGCCGGTGTCAAGTAAGTCATCAGCCTTACTTGACACCGGCCATGTTTTCAAGCTGTGTTTTAAAACTGTCCTCTAAAAACGACTTAACTGCGATATTAAAAATTTTATCCTATCCTACTTATGTCCTTTTTCCTGAGCCATATCTTCCCAGATTGGATTGGGTCCCCCCAAGGTTTAAAATTCCGTCTGAAACACGAAAAAGCTCGTTTAACAAGGAATTTGACTTATCAATAAATACATAGTACAATACAAAATCGACTCCCAATGTCTGTTCCTATGTACCTCTACACTTTTATTCCTTTAGTTAGTTCCTACTTATTCTTTAAAACTATGCTTCCTATTACTTGGACGTACTACTACCGAAACTCGGCTCGGACCCGGTACGGTATAGCGTGAATTGTACTTAAAACTGTTAGGTTACGACATTTTGTAGAAAAAATGTCAACGGCAACGGTGCACTTGTTTCGGTCAGATCTAATCGACATTGTACAGTCGCAAACAACAATGCATCTAACCCTCAGCTGTCAAAGCTGGGCCAGTTAGTCAGGGACATATCAATGAAACTGTTAGGGGTGTGCATTAGTAAATATTGTTGTATTTAACTTAATATTCAAATATTTTGTTGTTAAGACCTTATAGGTAGGTTGAGCTTGTGAAAATACCTTCGGAATGTGATAAGTTGTCACTAGTAACCATTCACGTTGGGATTTTGAAACATAACTTATCTGTCTACATAACTTCAGTGGTAGGATTAAATGCTGTATAATACCTAACTAAGATAAAACGAATTAAGCTAATTAGTAATAAAGTAAGCAAAGCAGAAAAATACAAAACGACCACAAAGTCAGTATCATCAACTTACATAACTAAGGCCACTCGCCCACTGGGACTTTTAGTAGCGATGCAGTCGCTAGCTGTCTGTCCTCACAGTTGCAAGATGGAGTTTGCATGGATGCAGTCGCGGTACTGTAACGCGTTAGAATCACTACTGGATCGCAATTCAAATACGACTAACATGTGATAGCAGTGACATGCAACTGCATCGCTGCTAAAAATCGTCGTGGGCGAGAGGCCCAAGTAAGTCTTTATTTTTGACAACCCTAACAATGTAACGGAGTCCGCTGCACCATACGTCGCCCCCTCATCCTCACGTGTATAACTTTAACAATGTGCTGAAAGGGGCATTTTTGACGGATTGACGCGAAATTAACGCAGATGAGGTAAATCGGCTCACGATGGGACAGGCGCAGATTGCGGGACATATTGCTATGATGTAATTTAAATTGATTAATACGTTCCTACTGTTACATATTAAAGTGAGATGAGATTTTGTTTATTTTTTCAATATGTATCTAGTTCATTGATTAATATTTACATTTTTAGGTTTAATAATTCTATTAATTTTCCAATATTAAGTAACTGTGCACACTAGGACTCTTTTAGTTTTATAAAATGTTTATATATATAGTTTAGGTGTGTATAGGTTTTTACTAAATAAGTACTACCGAAATCGAGCGTTCTCTGGAAAAAAGTAGAAATAAAAGATGTTCGTTTAGGTCACTTTCTAAGACCATTGCCCGGAGTTTTCGTTGTTAAACAACTTAAAAAAGGAGTCTTTCTCAAAACGACCGAATAGGTATATCTAAGGCTATTTTTTTTTATTTGTAAAGGATAACTTCGTCGTTTTTTAACCGATTTAGAACGTGTCGAACCAAATTAATGTCTATGTCTATTTTATATTATTTTTTTGAAGGAAGATATTCCGTGATAAGGAATATGAGAGTTTGATGATTCCCGAAACCCGAACAAACCCGATAAATCGAGAGGAACTTTAAAAATCGTATGGGCGGGCGACTACACTCAGGAGCAATGAAATAGAGTCAGTTTACTACTGGTTGCAATATTAAACTGTGTCGATATCATTGCTCGCCAGTGTAGTAGGTACTGGTTGAAGGCGATTCTTATTTCTATAAAATTATAATTAGGTATTTTCTATTTCTATTTATATTATCAGATAAGTAGTATAATAAAGATAAAAGTGTCAAATCGAATACCAGATTCCAAGACACCATGTACCAAAGGAACAATTAACGCAATGTATCTTTTATCCAATTGGCTAAAAAAAGCAGTAGCCTAATCTCTATCCATGTCAAATAGATATTTAACAAAACATGTCGTATTGTGATTATGCGCCTCAATTACGCGGATAGGGGAGACCCTGGACCAGGGGTGGATGCGCGGCCGCACGTGACACCGCTCCATATTATAATATTATTGGAAATATAAACTATTATTGTTAGTATTATGGTATATCTATAATTTTAGTTACATATTCGTTTATAATATAAAAGATAACGAAACAATAAATAAAAATATTTTTAACCGACTTCAAAAACTAGGAGGAGGAGTTTCTTAATTCGTCTGAAGGAATAAATTAACTCTTTGTTGAACACTATACATTACAAAAAGTAAAATTGTCAATGGTAATATTGCAAAAGGCGATCTTATCGCTCATAGCGATTTCTTCCAGGAACACCATTTTTTTTTAAACACAATGAAGAAGCGTTTGACCACCATCCTGCCTGATGTTAAGCAGCGATGTGGTCTACGATAGATCACACTTGTTCATTAGGTACCTATTTACCCGCGACTTGAAGACCTTCAGACTGTACTGAATTTAAAGATACTTAATGGATCTTTACAGACATAGTAATTGGGTAGTGAAAGTTACTATCTGAACGAAAAGTACCGAGTATATTCATTTACGTGAAATAATAGAGAATGATTTAGTTAACTGTTTGACAAGAAATAAAAATGTTGTTTTGCTTATATTTTTTATTATTTGCCTTAAAAATGTATATAATAAATTATACGTATAGTACAAAGAAATTGCAAATTATGATATCCAACCTCGAGATAATAAAGTGGGCAGTTATCCTGACGTTGATTTAATATTTAATTTAAATAATTTATTTAATTAGTTAAATCTAATGTGTTGTAATAAGTCAGCGCTCTCCGAACTGCGCGGTGCCCTAACAGTGTACATGTTGGACCATCACATACATACCTACGTAACATCATAAATGTAGGTACACATGGAAGCACAATAAATGAATATTAATAAATATTTTTTTTTAAACTTAGGTACCAAATATGTCAACGTAGGTAGTAAATAGTAGCAAATAGGTAGAAAATACAAGTGGTACCTTTAAAAGTAATCTATCACTTGGTACCTTCGTTCTGATGCTCACTTTGCTATCACATATCTATCTACCTTTCGACTAAGTGACCCGTAGTTCTACTAACTAAACATTGAGTTTTAAAAGTCTTTACTTTTACTTAGAACTAAGTCCCGTACTGAGTTTGAGCATGGTAACTTAAGCAAATAAATATAAATATTTTACAACAACAACAAAACTTTCATAGTAGCTAAAGCAATTGGTGTGATGGAATTCAGACAACGAAATATACTTACTTAAACACATGACTTTCTTCTTCTAAATACATCAAAAAGTAACACAACAAAAACCGCATTTGTTACAAATAAGACAATTCCGTGAATTCGCACATTTGACGGATTGTACAAACTATTCAATATCGCCATATTTCGAATGTGATATCTATTGTCATCGAATCAAGGGATGTTTCACGCATCGGAAAGGCGAACTAATATGTTTTTAATTAAACGGAACCGAAGAGAATATCTCTGGCTGTCACCCCATACTTAGGTGGGCTAGGGTGACATTGAGTAGGGTGACCATTGGGTTTATTCAGTTTTTTGTTTGTACTGATTTTTAAAGTGAAACTTTTATTACATATCGTCTCAAACTTTTTCGTCTGTGTGTTGCATGTCGCGTGACGGTCGGCCGCGGAGTAGGGAGTTTCACTTTTACCGTGGTTTCGTAAAACCACATAACTTTTTTTTCTATTGAGACAATATAAATATATGTTATTATCGTGCATACATATACGCATGTTAATACTGACTCAAGATGGTTAAAATTACTTTAATTAGGTACGTAATAATAATAAATGTTTTATTCATTTGGACAGTATTACTAATAGAGGTTCATGAAAATAATATGGGTTTAGCTTAGGGAACTAGGTATTTTATACCTGTGTCTCAACTAGGTGTTAACCTATTTATCCTACCTATACCCATCTCCCTCTTTAGTCGTTCTGGTGTTAGCGATATGACTACTTCTTCGTATATTAGAAAATAATACATGGACGTGAAACAATGAAAAAAAAACTAAAAATGTATGTACTACGCGACATGATGTCCACCCTACACAATCTAAATACAGTAGGGTGACCTGTCTCAGTCCACAAGTGTTCGGGCGGAACTAATGCTAATCGCTGCAAAGTCGCCGTCCCCTCAAAACAATTTAACCATTTAAATCTGGATCAATTTTTAATATTTTTTTATCTGTGACAAAAGACAGTCGGTGCACCACACGCTCTTTATTGTTATTCAATGACTTTGACATGTTTGTACAGAGTACACAATAAAAACTTTGCTATTGCTATAGAAACGGATGCGAAAATGGTTGATATTTATTTTCCAGAAATTATATTTAAACTATCTGACCCGGCAAATTAGCAATGCCACTATACATATCGCACAGTTAAAACAAAAGTGACACAAACAAAATGTGTCTGTTTACGAAATTGAACCTTAACATAAAAGGTACAAAACTTAAATTACAAAATCGACATGTTTCGTATTGGGTCCTTTTCGTTCTAACCATGCCTCACCACCTCTGTATGATAAAACAATGAAAAGATACATTAAAATTGTTTCTCTGCTATTATAAGCATGTATTATACATATAAACCTTCCAAAAGGATCACACTATCTGCTAAAGAAAACCGTAACAAAATCCGTTGCGTTGTTTTAAAGATCTAAGCATACATAGGGACATAGCGGGAGGCGACTGTTTTATACTAAGTATTAATTTCAAATACTTTGTACAACTAACTAACCAGCTGCCTACGGTGATCGCAACCGATTACCTAAAAGAGAATTCCTTAAAGAAACCGTAATCTGGAGGACGTACAAGAAACTTCATCTACAGAAAACTACTTTCTTGGCTAACCGTACTTGCGATGTTATTATTAAAAATTAATGAATATCAAGTACAGTCTGGATACGTGTAAAAGTGTATAAGTAGGTACTATTAAAGGACACGAACGTTTTTACAACTTGTTTATTCAATTTAACATACAAAATCATTATGTACAGTAAAAATATATTTACAATGGTACATGGGCACAAAGTACAAATCTAAATAAAACTTAAATATGTACCTATAGAGATAATTTTCCGAAATACAAAAGATTTTTTATTAGAACGGAAGTCACTGACAACCACATATATGGCGCTGACAATGTATCCCGGTGTTAAATATTATATTTGGTCTTGGTTCTTTAGTGCTGTGTTTTTTTTTGTTCATGAGTTGAACTTGCATCATTTCGATTATGCAGTGAGATGTAAAAAAATTGTAAGCTCTGCAGCAGTAATTATGCACGGCTTACAAGAGCGAACATTGTATCATCACAGTGATAAATCGATTCTAAAATAAATCGAATCTTACCAATATTGCACAACACACAATGAGTCTTGGCTAGTCTTATCAATCGACCTGTCAGAATTTGCTTCTTCTGTGACGCCTACTATTGTTGTGAAATGGACTACCACAACTCGATCAAGTGTTCGATTCTACCACCATTATAGATCTATACGTCTAATAAACGACGTTTTGTGTACAGTCCGAGTGTTGAATATTAACCAGTAGGTACATAACCTCTTAGTCATAAGTCAGGCACAATGTATTATGTACATGTTACCTAGTAGGTAGTTTAGGAACTACCGTCTGTTGGGTTGAGTCTGCAATTAAATGCTAGAAACGGTTTATTTATATGTTATCTTCCATTGCTTTCTTATCTACGAAACACAGCACGCGAAAAAAAATCTTTTGTTTTTAAGTTGTTCCGCCATTTTGTTTCACTTTGACATCTGTCTCTTTGACGTGACGTTTGGCGGGAACGTCGTTGGTGTATCAAGACTGCTTTGCCTGCTCCTGACCGGCCTTGCTGGCGAGCCGCTCCATCACCTCGTGGTTGTACGTGGAGTGCAGCATCAGACCTAGGACTCCGGCCCTGTTGGTCATACAAATGTCTTTATAATTAACCCACACACTTTGAGAAGATAATTAAGTATACTATCCATATTCCACGTAGTTGGAGGCGCATTTAATAGGTGGACGTTTTAAGAGATGAGTAAACTAAAAATATACATATGACGTCGAACACCTTTAGGGAATCTTCTTGACAGCAAGATGAGTGTTACGGGATAAGACCAAATAACTCTACCATATAAGTCGAACTTAATAAAACGAAAACTCACCTAGACGCCATAGACAGGCGTATATTCCTCTCCTGCTCTACCAGCTCGTCCAACTTGAGCCATTGTCTCACTCGCTCCATGTCAATCTCGGCGCGACGCAACTTCTCCCACTGATAGTGTCTGAGGCAGGACTTCTTGGGCGACCTGCAGAAGTCACCGGTCAGCTCGAACACGTTCCTCACAAGAGGACAACCGCACACGTCCGTATCGCTCACTTTCGGGTCCTTGAAATGCTCCGGACACATTACCTGATGGAATTAAAATATTATTGTATATAGAACAACATATACAAACTATGGGAAATTTCTAACGTGGTATACGTTAGAGTAAAGGGTAATTCAATGTCGTCATCATACTAAAAGCACTATCAGCCCGAGTTTAGGTTGGTCGTAATATATTTTTTAGTTTAGGAACATTGATAAGTACTGAAATTACATTATGGAATCTTATAGAATTACATAATTGTCTACAAATATTAACAAAACGTATAGTCACCCTCAAGCGCTTGCAGTACGTTCCATTATTGGCGTTATAGAAATCGCAGAACATGTTCTGCGCGTCGATGCGCGTGCGATGCCGGCTGCCGAACGACGCCTGCGCCTCGTACTTGACGAAACACTTCTCTAAGTGCTTCACCGCTGTTCGCGAGTGGATCTCGTGGCCGCAGGTTATACAGTACATTGATGTTTCGTCGTCCGCCTCCTATGGAAAACGGTAACTATGTTTATTAAAAAAAACGCATCGCATAACCCATACTAAATTAAACAATTACCTACACTGGTTTAGATTTAGGTATGAAGAATGACAGCAACTCAAGCGATTGCTGGGCATAGCATCTCGAAAATCAATAATGGAATAAAAATAAAATAAAAGAGGAAATAATTAAGTACTCGAAGATTTTGTCTACACCAAAACAAAAGGGATTTCAGTCCCCCCTCCCCTCCCTCTCTCTTGCAACCCGAATATGTCTAGTCCCTCTCGCCTTTGCAAGAAATAGAGCAGGTATATTTTTCACGTCCTCTAACAGCCTCCATGTTACGGTTTCTTTATTGGTGTTGACTATTTATCTCCAGTCAATATGCATGAAAGAAATAGATCTATAACCACAACAGAGAACGTCAAACTGGGACATTACAAAAACTTAATCTATAAATGCGGAAGTAACTCTTGTCCGTCTGTTTGTCTCGCTTTCAAGCCAAAACAACTGATCCGATTTGAATGAAATTTGGTATACAGATAGTTTAGTTTAGAGCCTGAGAAAAGAGATACTACTTTTTAATAGGAAAAAATGTTCTAAATAATGTAGGTGAGTACATTGGCAAAACAATATTTGCCGGGTCAGCTAGTACACAATATTCTCACAAACCTTATCATCGCTATGCACTATAGTAGCGTTCTTAGCTCGCGATACCAAGGCGTCCAAGTCCGTGTGCTGACGGTCTAGAGCACGCAGCGCAGCCTGAGCCTTCGCCAGACCGGCGCGGACCACTTCAAGCGATTTACGATTCTTCTCGTCGGCCACGCAAGACGTTAGAGACCATTCTTGAATGCGCTGAGGGAGTACCTGTACAGGGGTTTTAAGTGTGTATGTGTTAAACAATGAATAATGAGTTTATTGAGAGATAGTGTCACAACAGTGTCGCTTTTACGCACT
>SJJU01014244.1:0-23794 GCA_012932125.1 Conopomorpha cramerella
CCGTGTGTAAAAAATGTCCCGGCATATTTATTTATTTATTTATTATTAACGGTGCCTTAATATTATGATTTGCCATCATTGTTTCAGATGATGGAATAACTTCGAAGGCAAGATGTGCAAGAGCCATTCGCAGCAGTACCTGAGATATCAGCTGTCGACAAGTGGATGACGAAGGTACGTTCCTGTGGTCATGAAACAGTATAAAACTATCATTCGTTTCGTGCTCATTTATTCCTTTTAGTGACGTAAGACCAAGAATGTCACCAAAATACCATGGGGAGTAATTCTATTCAATAAGAATTGTATATACTTTGGAACTTAAGGGTTCTTAGAGGCTGCCAGGGATATTTTTATTTTTTACAACTCTTTATCTTTTACGCTGGACACTGGCGTGCACATTACAGGACATTTGATTAGATTTATTGATTTACTAGTGAACGCCCCGCGATTTCATTCGCGCTGTTTCAGTATTAGTACTTGGTGGTAGTCAAAAATTTCTACATAAATTTCTCCATCTTTGGATCTAGTGGCTCAGGTCGTTCCGAGGGCTCGGACAATAAACGTGCGAGTGATCACCGTAGGGTTTTAGTGGGTGCGAGTCCTGTATAACACCGCTGTTGTCCCCACCAGCGGTGCAGTATCCATAAAGGATTTCCCCACGATATAAAAGGTACAAACATCCATTTCTCTTCTCCCAGATACCATTTCTACTTTCTTTTCTCTTAGGTCGGTGGTGATCTTCAATGATGGCGCAGCAAGGGATGGGTTTGGGCGGAGAGCGGCGCTACTCCGTGCCCTCGAACCCAATGCTGCACGACCGGGGGGTGCACTCCGAGGACTTGCACGCCTGGTCTATTTATAGGTAAGAGCAAATTGTGTTACAATCCCTCAAGTTCTGATATATACTAGCAGTTCTGTCTGTTCTTGTCAAAAATTGATTCCGGTTCCTTAGAGTTCAGGGTTTGGATTTAACAGCGACGTTGGCTGTTCATCCTAAGTTCCGGTGACAAACTTAATAAACTGACAAATATATATTGTCTTAGTACAACTTTTAAAGTCGGGCAATGAACGACGTAACCTTATCCTACCTTATAAATGCGAAAGATTAATTGTATGAAATGAGGTATTATTTGTGTTTTAAGCCTTCACTAGAAATAGATTATAACCTGGATTAGGGCATAGACTATAGGTTATCCAGAAACTTCCTTTAATTCCTTTTGATAATATTTTTTTACGTTTCATAATATTGATACCAGCTGAAATGGACTAACTAGTGGGGATTACAGGAACGTTCAGCTTCAGCTGGAGGTATTTTCGGATCATAATGCAATATTAAAATTGACTTTTATCCCAATTTCCGGCAGACAAAACCTAAACTCGGACTTCACGGACAGCGCGCTGGGCAGCACTGACAAGAGTCCGCTGCCTTACGGCAACTTCCAGCTCAGGGACACCACCGTCCAGTCCATACTCTCACATCCTAGATATGGCCCCAAGTGAGTATCGTTTTTCCTGTTGTTGATATTAAGTTGGAGGCACTTATTCTGATGGAAGCATGTGTATTTTGATACTATAAGAATCTCTAGAGGGTTAGAAAGAACCTTTTGAAATTTGATGTGCCCTATTTAGGTCACTAATCTTAATGTTAGTAGAGATTTTAACCCTTTACTTGACACGTATCTGTACAGATACATCAAACTTTAAAAAAATATATGTGGATTGCCTTTTGGACATAATGCAACATCTTTGCATCAATGTTTACTTCAATTTATACTCTTCGAACGTACGTCTATGTTTTTTATGTCGGCAAAGCTATGGAGCTGTCAACCTTCTTTTGTTTACACGCTCCATCATGCTCCCGCGCACAAAGATAAGAAAAATTCAAAAATAATGTTTTCATTGATCAATTCATAAAAGTGTTCATAAAAAACTATAAAATATATGTTTTATTACCGATTAAACATATTTTGCGCATGAATGATCAACTGTAAATGTTATGTTTTTGCGTTTGGAACTGGTGTATCTCATGAGATACAATGCCAAATACCTGACAATGTAGTGATTATTAGGGTTGTATCTCGTGAGATACTCTGCCAGGTACCTGACATATTTTTTACCACTTGAGTTGTATCTGTATGTGCACATTGCCATGTCTACTAACACTTTCTATGGATTGGGGTGCTTAGCTTTTTTTCTATTTGTTTTAGGCTGGAAGGCTTTATATCCTTTCTAGAGCTAATAAAATATAAATAAATATGTGCTTTGATACCGGAATGCCACTAGACATCAAATAATTAAGATAGTGCCAATTCTGATTCTGAGGATGAGAATGTTATTTTTGAAAGCATGCCCATGAAGAATCTTCTTCGGCTCCTTCTTTTCCTTCTTCTCTTGAGAAATTCAACATGCTTTCGGACAGTGAGTATAACCTTAATGTACAAAGAGTCGCTGTATCTTGCTTTTTGAGGCCATCGCTTCCTATTTAAACAGATTCCTTGAATTCTACAGGTCAAGAATCGCCACGCATAATTGTTCCTCCTTCGCCAACCGTTTCAGTGTGTTTTCCACAACCAAAAAGACCTAGAATTAACCGTACAGTTCCTGAAACACCTGAGCCTTTATCGCCATCACTAATTGCTTCGCTATCACCATCCACCACGAAAAAACTCGTTCGAAACAACCTAGGTTACAAGATGTGTCTACAAAGGAAACCATATAATTTCGTATAGGTTTACAATTGAAGAAATTCGAATATGCCGTGGAGATAAACGACAAACAGTTACCAATCGAGACGACTATGTCTTATGTTATGACTCCACTACAGTTTTTCAAATCCTTCCTCGATGATGACACTATCGACATGATTACCGAGCAGAGTAATTTGTACTCAGCCCAAACAATAGATCGAACTCATAATTTTTCAAAACAGGATATCAAAGACTTTATAGCACTGAATTTGTTCATGGGGATCGTGGCTATGTCAGCTTATACCGATTACTGGTCCGAAGAATTTAGATATCCCCAAATAGCACACCTAGTAATAGTGATAGGTAACCTGGCATTGTATCTATCGAGATACATAATAATTAGGATACATAATGTGGAACTCTTGGCAATGTATCCTACAGGATACATTAAGTATTTCTTAAACTACCCTCACGCGATTTTTTTCTATATTTTTTTGTGTACTCTTGGATCATAATGATGACGCCATAAAAGTTTCATTACGCAATTCAAAAAAATATTTTTCTGCCAAGTTAAGGGTTAACGACCTGGATGAACTTTTACATTCTGCGTAACAATTTCGCTTATTTTTTTAGTATAATTACTGTGTCATGCCGTTGTGTGATATATGAAAATAAGGAAACTAAGTTAGCACATCTTCCAATACTCAGCGTCAAAGACGCCACTTTGTGCTCGTTCAGTAGTGGCCGTCATGCGACTAAACATGATGATACCATTTTTAGGTATAATCAAATAAAGTTCAAATAAGCATTAATGTTGAAATCTGTCATTAAAACCTCAAATTCTCTCTTTCAGATCAGCGTTAGGTTCTAACATGTACACCTATCTGAAATTCGGTCTTCCACGCGTTTTCCCTCCGAACCACAACGGCTCTCAGCGGTCCAACACACCGAAACCCAAGACTTCCATCGGCAGCGCGATGAAGCCGGCACCCAGGGTCCACCGTCATAGTCGTGGCGTGAGGGAGACCTCGTCAGGATACGACAGCTCTGACAACGAGACAACCACGAATTATAACAAATACAGTCGCAAATACCGGTCCGATCCTGACTTCCGAATGCAGCAGGTGCATCAGTCTTATCAGGTATGTCTAAACATAATCGTATACATACGAGATTCCTATTCCTAAGGAACGTAGAATATGGTTTTGGATGGTTAAGATTTGAGTTAAGGATGACTGTCGGACTGCAGCAGGTTCGATTTCTGCATGTATGTGTACTACTACTACTAACTGAATTAATGTTATTATTGGTTAAAGAAAATTACGTGAGGAAAACACTAAAGTGACGATAGGCTCACCACCTATCACTTTGGGTTGGTGAGATTATGGTTATCAATGATAGGTAGCTGCTTTATCTTAATGGTAAAATACCTTACTTACGAATTTCCTCAGCCAAGCCCCGGCGTGCCCTTGGTAGCGATGCAGCAGGCCGGTATCCAAAGAGAGCAGCACTGGAGCGGCGCGCGCAACAAGTCAGTAAGCGAAGCCAACTTGCTGGGCATAGACGCGCGCCCACACCGCTCCCACTACGGGACTAACAGACGGAGCAGCGTCGCTGACTACGTTGATGGGGACCATCATAGGTGTGGATCATCAACAATATTGACCAATGAAAATCATTTCGTTATTGATTGTTTAGATTCTTGGTTCACAACTTGAAATTCTTTCTAAAAAAGTCGATCTTACCCTTGAAAAGAACTGAAACCTTAAATGCCACAAAAGTATTTAGTAGGTACAAAAAAGCAGATGTAGATGATATGCGGCGTGTCCGCAACTCGACGTCAAATGCGTGTATTGTGCGTGGTTTGCATGGAGCTACTGCAACCAGGGCAGGAACAGGGGGTTACTTGAGGAACGGCAACAAACCATTTACTCCCGTCCCGTTCGCGACGATCTCTTACAGGCATCGTCAAGGTCCTCGATGAGGCGCCTTGTATCGTTCCTCTACTACGGCTAAAGAAGCTGTTTAAATCATTACGTTTTCCTTAAGCCATTCTTACACAAATTACTACCGTCTGAGTTTGATTTACAAGAAACTTTCCATTCATAACGACCCTGGTACCTTTTATGGTACTAAACCTACTCAAGTCCCTAGTCAAGACAAAATCCGTGGTCTTAAAAATATATATTTCTAATGTATAAATTAATGTTCCAGTTATATGGTGGGCGCGTCGCACCTGGGTGGTCGGGTGTCGAAGGCGGGCAGTCACCTCTCCTTGGCGCAGTCGCGGAAGCTGTCCACACTGCGGCCAAACGACCACGTGGATGGATACTCTCATTCCGCTTACAACTACCCCAATTATTATGTGAGTGACAAATTAATATACACCTACAATCCAGTGGCAGTTGGGGAGAGGCCACGGGAGATCAGATCGGCCCTTTCTTTCTTGTCATTTTATGGCTGTATACCATCTGGAAAGATACTATACGAATTAGCCCTTGCCGCTGTAACACCAGATTCTGTTGAAGATTTGAGATGAGAGGTCCAACAAAGCCAGGATCACTTTCAAGTGGTAGGCGACGGATACCCGGTTGATGATCTCAGTCACCGCAGATGGCGAGCTCCATACCTGAGGCCTAAGCTGGCTTGCTTATGCTTCTCGTTATATTGTTTTACAATACATAAAGACAAATCAAGAATACTCATGAAGTTTAAAATCCCCAGGTAAACAATCTAGAGATCACGTCACCTCAAAACCCGTCGACGCTACTGGTTTCTGGTCTGAACTTCGAAGTGCGGTCCGGCGAGGTGCTGGGAGTACTGGCCACTACACCACACGAGGCTACTGGGCTCCTGGACGTGTTGTCTGGTGACAGGAAGGTGGGTTAATACTCTAATGTTATTCGGGATCTATATCTACTGTATTATCAAAAGTATAATATGTAAGACGAAAAATCTAATTCAGGCTAACTAATCCAATTTCTCTCGAGTGGAGACCGCGTCTCGGCAAACGGAGTAGGAGTAGGACGCCCTCGGGCAAGGTGGACTGATGATGATATACGCAAGATGGATGGCAGAAGCTGGATGCGAGAAGCCGAAAACAGATCACAGTGGCGTGCAATTGGAGAGGCCTATGTCCAGCAGTGGACAGGTATGGGCTGATAATGAATCCAATTACGGGCTGAAGTGAGGAATAGGTGAAATTTGACGAAGGTTTTATACTGATTTTGAGTATTAGAGAGTATCTTATACAGACAAAGCCTTGCTAATGCTTCAGTCGAATAAGTTCAGGTTTTCAATATGTACGTTAGTATGTTTATTAGTATGTTTTTTATTGGTTGTGTTTGATAACGGCAATTCACGACGGCATCAGCCCATACTCGTCCACTGCTGGACATAAATAAGTTTAGTACTTTATTAATTAAAAAAAAACTATGATGTTTAGGCCGATTTTTATTAAAGACTAGAATAATTTAGTAAACCATAAATAACCTTCCCCCAAACAGAAGCTATCAGGCGACATAGTGATCAACGGCCAGCCGGTGTCAGCGGCGACGGCGCGTGCGGTTTGCGGACGAGTGCGGGCAGGGGGTGCGGGGGGCGCCGGGGGGGAGCTGTGCGCCGCGCTCAGCGTGCGACACACGCTGCGCCAGCACGCCGCCGCCGCGCCCAGGCGAGGCAAGCCCGCTGGCGGGGACCGGGTATACACAAACTACATCATTACGACTATTACGATCACCGATATTTACCACACTTTATTGCACATGTTACCATAAGCTCAAAGACATCGATTTTCACCAAAAACTTTGCTTCAAAACTTGATTAACAAGGTGAAAATGCAATTTAATGAAAAAATCGCAGCGAAATTTTCGAATGTCATATTGTTTTAGTGGTAGGAAATGCTGAATGAAGGATTGCCAATTTTCTAATCGATTACAGATGAATGAATTATATTAAAGATTCGATTGGAATAAATTAGTATTTTTTTGTTTTCGATTTATATGTGTATCTAAATCTTTCCGGTATGTGGGTCGAAATAATAAAACATTTAAAATGGCAGAAATAAAACACTTAACAGAAGAAGGCATACAAAAAATAGATGCCACATCATGGCAAAAATGTGAGTTTCATAATCAATTTCGAAGAGAGTGACTTCGAAGACAGTGACTCAGACTAGCCCTCTTGTACCAATTTAGGCGTGTAAAATGTGATTTTAATATTATCCCCGGTTCTGGGCGTCACACTATATATCTTAATTTAAGAAATACCTTTTTTACCTACAGGAGGTGCACTAGAGCATTTATAGATACTAAAGAAACTTCCAAGAAAACATTGAAAAATACCTCTGTTAACGGAAACACCAATTATACTGATTCGTATTTTTTTTACTTATATTATGAACCGAATCAATAAATATTTTGATCAGTGAATGAAATCTTCGGAAATTCATTCAGTAATGGACATCCCTATAAATGAGCCGTGTTTGTTTACCTTTTATGCCAAGTATAGAAAAACGGACTTTACTTGCATACATACTTGTACTGCGTGTAAAAGGACCCTGAGAAATGGTCTTAGAAATGTTGTTGGGTGCGTTGATACGAACAACTTTTGCTATGGCGACAATGCGGGGAAATGCAAAATTTTTTTTTCATCTCCAAAAAAATGTTTAGCCCCGGGAGATGACATTTTGTATAATGAATAATATTTTTTTTTCATTTCCCTATGTTGTGTCCATAGTAAATGATATTTATATTGACGAGCCCAACCTTTCTAATGCCATTGCTCCTTTTACTGATATTTTGACGCGTCCCTGCTGAAAATTCGATGTCATTATTAATATTATTACATAGGTACTAGAGGACGCCCCGCGATTTCATTCGCGTAGTTTCAGTATGTCATAAAAACTATAACACCCTCTATACAGCGCCACGTCCCAGAGGGTCGGGATAAAAATCTGTTATCCTAATTCCGTTTCCTGGTACTAAGCTACCTCCACACCAATTTTCAATCAAATCGGAAGCCTCATTTAGGAACACGCAGCGCTTTACGCGTCGGGCGCCCGATACATTTTGACCGTCAAAAACGGCTAAATGATGAATGATAAAAATAATAATAATGTACGGGTGCCCGACACGACGCGCAACACGCCGCGTGTCCTTAATTGAGATCTTAGGTGCTCTATTATGACAAAAGTCAGGTTCGATTCCCGCCTCCAACAAGCAGTGCATGCATGCATACTCTTTTAATAAATGAGTCGGTTACCGGTTATCGATTCAGGTCACAACATTTTTTTTTTTTTTAATCACTATGAACAAGCCTTTGACCACCATCCTGCCTGATGTTAAGCAGCGATGTGGTCTACGATGGAGCACACTTGTTCAGTAGGTACGTATTCACCCGCGACTTGAAGACCTTCAAACTATACTGCGCAGGAAACAGACTCCGGCAAGTCGTTCCACATCCTGGCGGTACGCACTATGAAAGTGGACGCAAACCGTTTTGGTTCGCGTAATGGCAAATCCACCTGGTATGGATGACGTTTTGCCGTTCTCCTGGTTGTCTTATTGTAAAAACGCGATGGGGGTATTAGGTTATGCAACTCCGTAGCACACTCACCGAAATGCACCCGATAGAAGACAGATAGGCTCGCAACTTTGCGGCGATGCTCTCGGCTTTGTAGCCGAGAATCAAACAGCCTGTTGTCACCTATGAGCCTTCTAGCACGCCTCTCTATTGCCTCCAGAGCCTCAAGCTGGTATTTGGCTGATCCATCCCTAAGATGAGAGCAGTATTCCATACACGATCGAACTTGTGCTTGATACAGTGTGAGCAACTGTTCCGGTGTGAAATACCGTCGCACCTTCGAGAGGATGCCCAGCTTCTTGGCTGCGCGTTGGGCTGTAGCCTCAATATAGGAGCCAAAGTTGAGGTTGGAGGTTAACGTCATGCCTAAAAGCTCCAGCCGATTGGTTATAGGCAGGGGTACATCCCGGAAAGTGGGAGCCAGATTGAATGGGCTCCTTTACATACATACATACATAATGCTTTAGTAATAGGATACAATAAAATTTGAATGACAGAATAAGAAATAAAATTTATTAGAAGTACCTAGAAAGAAGCTATATAAAGTGAATAAGGTTGAAATGGTTTGGCATTTTCTTCGGTGGTTTGGTTGGGTGCTTCATATCCTCCAAGGAAAAGCTGAATTACATACAAGAAAAAAGTGTAAAATCCAAAATAACCATTGAATGTCAGCAGCATTCATCACTCCACTTTCACAAAAAAAAACGATACTAACCATCAAAATCTTTCTTTCAGATAAACATGCTAATAGAAGAGCTCGGTCTAGAACAAGTACGAGACACGAGCGTGGGAAGGCTCACACGCTCCGAGACGAGGCGACTCAGCGTCGCCTGCGCCTTACTAGCGGACACACCCATACTGATCCTCGACCAACCGGCGAGGGACATGGACATCTTCGACACCTTCTTCCTGGTGGAGTACCTGAGGAACTGGGCTGGGGGCGGGAGAATTGTCATCATGTCCATCCATCCGCCGACTTACGAGATATTTGCTATGCTCACTAAGGTTTGTTGGTTTATTTCGTTGGACAGTGTCGAAGTAGCTGTGGGTATGTGTTTCAATACAAGGAACCAAAGGCACATCACTTATTGTCTATTAGAATATGTTCATCTGAGCCCAATATAAGCCTAAGAGTTTCTGCCGGCAGCTCGTAACAAAACCAGCGGGGCGCGTTGCGTTGCGTTGCTATTGGCACGGCAACTTTGAGTATCGTCTCTCGTACAAACAGATAGTTTTCAACCATTTGAATACGTCGCGTTGCTGCAGGCTATGTGGCGAAAGCTTCAAAGTTATCCGAAACATGTCTTCCAAGGTTTTACCCCTCAGACCTAACACAACTAAACTTGAAAGCCGCGTACCACCTGTCACTGTCACTGTCACTTTTACTACAAATTTGACAGTTTGGATCCAGAACTACACTGCTACGTAGTAAGGGACAAACCGTATTTGTCTTACTCTTTCACTCCTGCATGCCATCCGTTTTGATGTCTCGTTTTATTCTAAACGTCAGTTTCGATTTGCAAGTCTAGTTACTTTTGGTCTGATCTTTATCCACACCCACAGTTGGGTTATGTAATGTGGCGCCATCTCTTGACGGAAGTTGTGAAAAATATTAAGGTTCCAATTGCTTCCCACAGGTGGTGCTGATATCAGCTGGGCGCACTATGTTCAGCGGGTATCGTAGAGACATGTTGCCATATTTCGCCTCAATAGACTACCCTTGTCCAGCTTTCAAGAATCCTTCAGATTACTATCGTAAGTATTGTTAATTTTCTTCGTAAAAGTGTAACAAAATATTTCTCTATATGTATTAATGTAAGGGTTGATACATCTAACTAGGTGTCCCACTGCTGGGCAAAGGCCTCCCCAACGATCTTCCACTGCTCACGAACCCTTTCTAGGTTCCTCCAGTCTCTTTTGAACGCGTCAAGGTTGTCTCGTCATGGGACACCATAATAGCTTCAGGAAAAAAAGTTCTTACACTGGTTTTCTACATAATTGAGTACCTGTTGATCTGTTAAAATTCACAATAGTCTGAAGTTTATCCTTATTGTGGTCAAACCGAGATTTTAGTAAACAAAATGGGTTTCCCGTAGCTTACTTGAGGCCACTTTCAAAAGTCTCCAAAACCAACTTGAAAACTTACCATTACCAAAACCAGTGGCGTGCACTGGCTTTTACCACATGGTAGGCAGTAATCCCTAAGGATTGACACCTATGTATTAGGTAACTTGTTTTTACGAAACACAGGTACCTACCTATCCACTCACCCACAAAACACAGGACCGTTAGCCTATGTCGTGAGTACAAAAAAAAACGATCTAGCAATAACTCTATTTTTAAGTCGGGTAACCAAAATACTAACACTACGTCCTCAGTGAACGAATTCAGTGCGATCCGATACGATGCGGCCCATACTAAATGAATGTACCAAGTGTCAAACTGTATGGATCGTGCCGGATAGGATCACACTGAATTCGTTCACTGAGTACGTAGTGTTAGTATTTTGGTTACATCATCATCATCATCATCAGCCCATACTTGTCCACTGCTGGACATTTTGGTTACCCGACTTAAAAATAGAGTTATTGCTAGATCCTTTTTTGTCTGTATGGTGTGCACGCCACTAACCAAAACCCATTGGTTCCGTCACCTACCAACACTTCCCGAGTGGACGTTAACAGAGAACATTCCCCCTGACAGTGGACCTAGTGACCCTGGACGAGCTGTCGGCGGCGGCGCTGCTGGAGTCGTCGGGTCGCGTGGAGGCGCTGGCGGGCGTGTTCGCGTCCCGCGCCGCGCCGCCGCCGCCGCCGCCGCCCGCGCCGCTCCCCGCGCCCGCCGCAAGCCCCTCCGCCGCCCGCCAACTCATGGCTTTGGCGCAGTAAGTCTTGCAGTCTCTTTGCTTTGTGGCTCACATACTAAATAGACTACGCATCGCGAATGTCTACGAACTGACTTGGTGAAGCATCGTATAGCATTTTCATCGCGGTTTTGTGTGGGATAAGCATTCTTTTGTTGACGCTTCATCAAACAACATTAGGTGATTTTCTGATGGATAAAATAAATAAATACACTTCACGCCTTTAATCCCAGAGAGGGGTAGGCAGAGGCACTTGCTAAAGTAAATACCCACGGTTCACCGAGCGTATTGAACCCAACGTGACAGGGGGTGAGCCCATCGCCGTTATAGGGTTCACTGACCTTGTGGTGTGCGGGTTTCATCACGGTGTTGTCCTTCGCCGTACGAGCGTTGCGTTACGTACATAGGCTCTGAAAAAGAGGACGAAAGAGACCAACTGGACCGCAGACGCTCTATGGATTTTGATGTTTATTATTCTAATTACCGACTCACATAAACCCGGGTGATGTTTATCATAAAATCTAGCTTTTAAGTACAATGTGAAATTGTTGTTTAATGTTTAAATAGGTATGTGTCCTGTAATGTTACATTACATACCTCACGTGATTATTCTCTGATAACTTCTCTGAAATCTTTATAATTCCAGTGAAGACATTCAATAAGGTTCAAAGTACCTATGTGTTGGTCAAGTGACAATATACTAACTAGCCTTTGTTTGATTAAGGATTAAAGGAATAAACATCAAAATTACTAACGATGTGCATGTTATTTATTTATTTATTCACATTTGTCACATACACAAAAGTTACATTACAAGAGAAGAAACAACACATCAAAAACAAAAAAATAAAAAATAGACAGAAGATAGACGACTTGAACGTGGCAAATGCAAAAGGGCTCTGATTCAGCATGTGCTGGGAATGATGTGGATACACACAGCGTTACCAACGCTGATGTTACATCAGTACCCAGTGTTAAATGAAGTTTTTTTTGTGACTTTGTAATTACAGTAAAGAAATTATTCATTGGTACCATTTGAAAAGAGTGTGGCTAGAGACAATGTGGGTCCGAATGTCCTGGAATTCATCCATGGCTAATGTGTTGCGCCGCCTGCAGCCGTAGCAAGCTCGTCAAGAAAGACAAGACATAGAACAAATACGCGCTGTGATTGGCTGCTATGTCACACATCGTGCGACTCAGCTTGTTTCAACCAATCGCAGTGCCTGGTATGTCTTGTCATGTCTTTCTTGGAGCGCTTTGCTAGGCCTGCTGGTAGTGCCAGGCGGTGCGAAAGTTATAATTACAGGAGGTTATAATAGCTAATTAATAAATATTTTAGTCAGATTTCGTATATGGCGATGGGCTCACCCCCTGTCACGTTGGGTTAAATAAGCTTGGTGATCCGTGGGCATATAATTTAGCAAGTGCCTCTGCCTACCCCGCTTTGGGATTAAAAAGCGTGAAATGTGTTTTAATTTTTTTTTATTTTGTATACATATTTTGTTTCTTTACCACCGATAACAACGAAGACTTAGAGATATCGATAAGAGCTTACCTCTTCTTTTACTTGAGGAATGATCAGTGATGGAATACAAACCAAAATTCATTATGACTAAGTTTTGTTCTCTTTTTTATATTTCAGAAAAACATTGTTCTACACCCAAATGACGACAATGTCGAACATCATCACGCGTATTTTCATATCGGCTGTCATGTCTCTCATCATCGGGACTATATTCTGGGACCTGCCGTCTACTGACTCCAAGGTAAACGCTAGCTGGGGTACTAAGTATCAATAAGGAAATAATTTTATGTGTTAAGATAGGTTTAGAACTGTATATTCCCGGTCCTGACATACCCCTTTCGCTTCATAGCTACATTCATACATCTTTTCATACATGACCTCCGGTTTCGAGTACTTTTCACGCCACCTTCGGCCAGGACATCACCGTGACAAATGGAGATCTGTAGTCTCTGCCTACCCCTCTGGGAGACAGGCGTGAAGTATGTAAAATTCCATGGAATTTTACCCTTTATCTGGTACGAATTCCAAAACCCCTACCATTTCTTGTAAAATTGACTACCGTCATACTTTTATTATTTTTTTTTTATTCACGTCAGCCCTCTGACGTCCACTGCTGGTCATAAGCCTCCCATATGTCCATCAGTGAACGTCTATGTCAGCACCAGAGCTAGCATATAGCTATTTAATTAAAATAACTAAAAACGCCGTGTGGTGACGGCGAATAGAATACATGTGTCACCACCCCAGCCAAACTTTTCCCGTTATGGGGGTCGTAAGAGGCGACCGAGGGAGCTCTCCAGAGAACGGGCAGCAGCGCTCTTTGTGAGTTAAACCACCACTGCGATCGCCAACCCGCTTGCCAAGCGTGGCGATTACTGGCATTTCACCCCAAATTACGGTTCTCATTGGGGGAGGCCCTTGTCCTTGTTATGTGGCTGATGATGATGATGAACTAAAAACGTCCCTTGCGCTGGTACCAGCTGACGCAGAACGACCGCATCGGGTACCACTACGCGGTGATGTGCGTGGCGGCGTGGCCGGCGCTGCTGTACGGCAGCGTGCGCGAGGCGGCCGCGGCGCGCCCCTACGTCGAGCGCGACGTCGCCGCCGGACTCTACAGCCGCACTGTCTTCGTCCTATATGACGTGAGTGATGCTGAACTACTTACTGCCATACCCTTTCTCCTTTTGCCAACCGTGTACGGTCGACCAAGAAAATGGTCTATCAGTTTCGATGACACTTCCTGTGTCACTAAAACATCAATAAGGTAGAGTTGGTATACTGTGACAAGTGAACAATGAACCTTAATGTTTAATGACATTCATATGAGTTTCAACCTTAGGCTGGTAGAGCAGATTCTTGGCCGACTGTACTCCGAAGATTGGCCCGTACGCCGAGAGGCAGGCAGGGCTTGGGTGGTGGTGGGATTATCCCTGAAATAAGCGTGTATTCCGCTTGCCCGGGAGCCCGACCTGGTGTTCAAACCCAGTTGATTCAGGAAACAATGGAGATTTTGTTACAAAAACCTTAATCCGGGTCCAGACGAATGTGACCCCACCGTGTAATGTAACACGAATTCTACATATGGACGGCACTACGAGCGTTACATGTAACGCTCACACCTAAAATTTGTGTTACATTACACAGTTCATTACAATGACCGTTACACGCGTCTGTACACGGCTTTAGATTTCAAAGTCAGTAGTTAAGTAGGTATATGTGTATCTAAGATCAAACATTACAATAGCAATCCAAATATTAAGATTTGGAAGAAAAAGAGCCAAGTAACTGAAAAACATTGAGTGAAAAAAGTAAGAGCTAAAGTCTCAAAACTAAACGTCAAGTTTCGGGCCGTAGGTGTGGAAGTTCGTAAAATTGGGTTCCCGGCATCTGAACAAACGGCCCCGCGATGGACGGCGGTGTCACCTGGTCCGGTTGCCATCGTGGAAGTGGAGACTGCTGGAGTAGAGGAATCAAGAATCCTCCACCCCGTTAATGAGCCCACCATTTAGTGGTGACGCATTTAAAACTATTTATGTAATTATGTTTTTCCAGCAATTCTTGGAAGTGTGGTCGTCAGGCGTGGCGTGGCTGGCGTACCTGGTCCCTAGTTACGCCATGAGCGGCCTGTACGCCCAGAGTACGGACTCCTTTGATGGCTTTTACCTTTACTTAGGTGAGTCAAATTAATTCAATGTAGGTAATATAACTTGGTATAGAATGACTGTTTTAGTGCAAAACATATTATTATCCAGTTTTTTTAAATGAATGAGCTATCAATAACGGTGATGGGCTCACCCCCTGTCACTTTGGGTTAAATACGCTTGGTGAACCGTGGGCATTTGCAAGCAAGCAAGTGCCTCTGCCTATTTTTGTATTTTTTAAGCTATCAATATGTCCACGGATTAAATGGCAAACACTGAAAAATGTGCATAATCAGCCATTTTAACAAAGCCGCAATTATTAAGCACGAGAATTTCTCGACTACCTTTTTATGCTTTTAAAGAGGAAGTAGTTGCAAAATACCGTATGTCATGATGTTTTCATTGTTACAGTCCTTTACTTTGTTTAGAAGAAGGATTAAGTACGACCGCCAAAAAAGTGGACTATGTTTCGATGATACTTCCTGTGTCACTAAAACATCAATAAGGTAGACTTGTTATACTGTGACAAGTAAAAAATGAACCTTTAATGTCTGTAATAGAGAAAAACAGGGTTTCATGATACAGGCATAGTCTAGTGTGAACCCATCGCAAACCCGAAACTAGCGTGACTCACATTTGCTCCAAGCCTGAAAAATGTATAAATTTCAATTATAAATGCTTATTTATAAGAAATTAGTCAATAAACATTTTTAAGAAAATCTCTTTAATTCCAGGTTTCATGCTCGTCTATCTAATAAGCACTCAGATGCTATGCCGAGCACTCATCTACCTAATACCAAAACAACGGACGGCGGCCATCTTGTCCGGGTTCATCCTCCTACTGACCATGTTAGTCAATGGGGTGATGTTGCACAGGGACGATCTACCCGAGTACGGAAAATGGTTGTCGTATGTGTCGCCATCTAGTTGGACGATGCCGGAACTACTTTCACGCGAACTCAGTGAGGTGGCGCTACGGAGCAGTATTAGTAAAGACAATATGAGGTGTACTAATAAACAGGTGTGTGTTGGTATAAATCTTTATATATAAAAGAAAGTCGTGTTAGTTACTCCATTTACAACTCAAGAACGACTGAACCGGTTTGGTTGAAAATTGGTGGGGAGGTAGCTTAGCACCGGGAGACGGACATAGGATACTTTTGACCCCGATCCTGTTGGTCGCGTCGCTATATAGAGTGCGTTATAGTTTGTATGAAGAACTGATATTATGCGAATGAAATCGCGGGGCGTCCACTAGTTATATGATAATAGTTGACTCGGTTAACGTTGTTTTGCTAATATATATTATTAACTGTGTTTCTCTGCTATTACATGCATGTATTATACTTACATATAAATCTTCCAAGATAATCTCTATATACAAAAGAAAACCGCATCAAAATTCGTTGCGTAGTATTAAATATCTAAGCATACATACATAGGGACAGACAGCGGAGGCGATTTTGTTTCATACTATACACATCAAAAGTGTCTAGGGATCAAAAACATTTTTAGCTCTAAAAAAAATCTAATTTATTTGAATCAAATCTAATCTTCTGGATTTGTATCCTACCTAATTCCCCATGCCTGTATGAAAAAATTATGAATGAATTCATTTTTTGTAAAATATATTCTTGATTGCAATCTCCTAAAATGTACTTGATCCCTAGACACTTTTGATGTGTGTATGTATTGAATGACTACAACTAGCAGATCATACATACGTGACCCTAGATAACTATGAATACACATTTATTTTTTTTCGCGCCAATATCCTATTGTTTTATTTCCTATGAATCTTCTCCACATAGTGCGAGTAATAAACAACTAAAAAGAATTTGTGAAATCTTAGCCGTTCAAGCCGGATACCGTGTTCAATAGAAACATAACCAGAACTTTTCCAATTTTCTATACAATAATGACCGAAGTACAGTCAAGACAGATTTCACCCGCCTATCAGTATTATCAAACTAACCAAACCATTTTTTTTCTATTTCAGAGACCCTACCCGGATATAATAGTGCAGTCACCTTGCCCCCCTCCGAACGGGACCCAGGTCCTCGTCACCTACGACTTCCTAACGTCAGACAAACCCTGGCAATGGCTGGAGTATAACTTCCTGGTGGCTCTGGCGATATTCTACGCGATTTTCACCCTTATCGCCATAGTGGCTTTTGTCGCCGATTGTACCAAATACACGAAGAGCAGAGACCGGAGATATATGAAGGGCCATAAGGTCACTGTTAACACGCCTTGAATGTATACGATTTTATGTGTTATACGGCTGTATTTAAATGCGTTTTTTGCTCAAACAATTTTTGTCTCGATCTAATTGTAGGTATAATGTTTAACGTTGTAAAACTGTCCAGTGCCGCAAGAAACTTTTATCGTATGATAATAAATCATCAGCCTGTATTCGTTCCCTGCTGGAAGGAAGCCTCTTTATTATTGTGTCAAAGCAATCGTTCCTGGACTCTACCCATCCGGTGACAGCCAGCACAGACCAGCAGGCCTAGCATAGCGCTCCAAGAAAGACATGACAAGACATACCAGGCACTGCGATTGGTTGAAACAAGCTTAGTTGCACGATGTGTGACATAACAGCCAATCACGGCGCGCATTCGTTCTATATCTTGTCTGAAAGGCGACTCACAAAATATTGCGAACATCGGGAGTGATCACACATTAGGTTGATTGGTCATATTCGCACAGTTAGAACAAAACATAATTTGTGTAATTTTATGAAATTGAACCTTAACATAAATGATACAAAACTTAAATTACAAAATCGGTATGTTTCGTATTGGGCCCTTTTTGTTCTAACTATGCGAATATGCTTATGCGATGAAACATTCTTGTATGTGGAATGTATCTTAAATATGTCACTTCTGTCAAATTAAGTTTGTCAAGTTGGTACAATTCGGATCGTTCACAAATCACAGATATTTTATCTGTGGCTGTTATAGCAGGAAGCCGCAGTTGGTATTTATAATGACGTCTGTCAAAGGTAAAAAATTGTGAACGGTATGTAATAAATGTTGTATGGCTGGCACTACAGCATTCATTTTCAATAATGCATTAATATACTAGAACCAGGTAGATATTAGTACTAAAATTTATCCGTCCCTCTGTATATCTCAAATAAATATATGTAAAAATAACAGTCTATTACATAATGCACAAATCTCATAATTTTCTCAATTTTATTTTCCTGTGAATACACAATTTTATATTTTTATGAATTGTAAACTTCTTGAGGACACGATAAAGTCTAACTATAGTATCTAGGTATTACTTATGTCCTTAAATTAAATCTATAAAATGAATAATCTTTCTAGACGAGTTATTTTTTAGTAATAATAGTCAGTTTTAATGCAATTTCAAGTCTCACTTTTTCTTCTCTACTTCTTTCTGTAGAAAAGTAATTTAAGCCGATTTTGTATGTAGATATAAAACAAAATCCTACGCCAATTTCTATTGAATATTTTTAAAGAAAAATGGTAAAAAGGATTTCAATTGAATAAATGTGCTTTTGTTTGTATTGCTTCGCATGTTAATCTGGACATTTTGTATTGTCTATGATTAAAAAAAGTACAAATAGAAGTATAATTTATGAAACATTAATATATAGTGTAGAGCAAATGTATGAAAATAATGCACGATACGAAAATATATTTTTTACTTAATTCCTTTATTATTAATGTGATGTAAATGAGTAGATACTCTAGATTTGATATTTTATTATGTTAAGACCATTAATTGAATTTACTTACAAATAATAATATGCATATAATGAAATAAGTAGGTAATGTAATAAAGCCATATCACCGATTAAGTATATTTTAGTAAATTTATTTAACATAAGTTACCTTTTATTTTTCATAAGTTTAGAAAATCAAATATCGTCAGAAAATAAATGATTTTTGTAAAATTTATTTTTTTGTTTTTTTTTACACCTCACGCCTTTTAATCCGAAAGCGGGGTAGGCAGAGGCACATGCTTAATAAGCAAATGCCCACGTTTTAGATAATGAACAAACATTCAGTAAAAATAATATCAATCAGTAGGTACTTAACATACCTAATCCCAAATAGGTGGCAATACCTTTCTGTCACTTGCACAGATGAATCACCAAAATTATAACAACAGAAGATTAATCATTTTAAATTTTACCAATCTAAAGTCTCTATCGGACGCCGTTTATTAATATTGTGATAAACAATATTTTTTTTACGCTCAATTGACGCGCGCGTCCCTTTACAGATCATTGCCAAAAAAACTAATTACTTACTTAGGTGTCGTGTGCAAATATAAATGGGGCGTATTATATCCGCGGACACTGACCGATATCGAAAACTTTACATCATTACATGAATAAGGGATTATTCATTCACGGAATTTTGTAAAACTCTTTCAGTACTTTAGGAAGCTTAAGACGACAGATTGTCTTTACTTACTTGCCGGTACTCAATATGGCATGCTTTTTTTCCCTATGGAACCCCAGAAGTGCTGAGGGCCTTGACAAGATCACGACACGACCTCCTGTCCTCAGTAATGTCCTCACTCCTGCGGCACGCAGTTCACTCTCGACGGTTCAGCACCATGATCGAACGGGACGGCCTCTGGCTCTCTTGCCGTTCGGAGGTCGCCACTCGAAAGCGATACTGGTAAAGTCCCTAAACTTTTATAGCTTACTAGCAAACACGGCGAACTCCGTTTCGCCACCAGATGGGTTCGTTTCGTTTACCCGCTTTTCTGTTGGAATTTTTTCCTGAATTTTCTTTGCTACAAACCTCACGGAGCCCGAGACCTTTCCAACGAATGCAAAACCGTGGAAATCGGTTCGTGCGTTCTGGAGTTAAAGCGTTAGGGAGGAAAACCCGACTTATTTTTATATAGTAGATTAACATTTACTTATTGGCATAAACAACATACTGTATTAGTCAAATTGCATTAGTGTATAGCAAGGGTGACTTTATAAACCTAATTCTCGAAAAAACACGACGGAACAGATTATGGTATATTGTGTATAGATAGAAAATATCCAGAGCTAATTACAAATACAAAATGTTTATTGCGTTCTAAGTGTAAAGTTAAGTTCTTATAATATAGGTTTAGTTAAGTACAACAAGTCATTTTCTGACATTGCAATGTTTAAGGTACCTAGTAGAAGCTGCAGACAGGCACCTCTTCAGGTCCATGTCTGTAGTCAGCAGACACACCATGGCAAATATCGCGCAGTTAGAACAAAAAGGGCCCAATACGAAACGTGCCGATTTTGTAATTTAAGTTTTGTATCTTTTATGTTAAGGTCCAATTTCATAAAATTACACTTTTTGTTGTGCGTCACTTTTGTTCTAACTGTGCGATATAATAACATAGTATCTAGGTATATATCTGAAATTTTCCTAGGCAACAGATTAAACCCGAGCTAATCCGCGGGGCGTCTATTAAATTCTATAGGTCATTGATTTATCAGCTCTATTAAGCCGTAATTAATTATTTAGTTGCTATACTGATAATTAGGTGATTAACACACAATTAGAGCCGTGTTGACTATTTCCTTTATTCCCACTAGTTCAGCGAATAGGAGGAGTGACACTTTTTTATCCACGCTAGTTCTATTTCAAAAGTACGTCCCTTGTACCACACATTTTCCACATAACAATGTGAGATATAATTTGTTACGGCTCTTATACGCAAGTAAACGTTAAGAATAAATTAAAAAAGTTAAGTTAAATGGTGATCAAACACTTGTTCATTGTGTTTTAAACAAAAATTATATTCAAGTATTCTCTTCATAAACAAAGTATCATCAACAAGTAAAAAAACTGACCATCATATAATACATTTTCCAAATTAGTGTGATGACTAGAGGTAGATTGGCCGACTCCGTACCTCCGTAGGTCCGTGCATACTAAAAACTTTTTCACAAGGGAAACATTTGAAAGCACTTACACTTTTCTGGGTGGGATAATAATATCCTTTTTTTTCTTTCCAAGTGTATTTCTAGTCGGTCGTTTTATTATTCCTAAAATAATTAATATTTCCCAAAAGGGACCGGAATTTAAAATAAATATGTGTTTTGCGCAATAGGCAACATGCGCTACGAAAAAATCACACGTTTTCGTTTTAGATTATTATTATTTTATGTTTCGTTTGTTTACGACAATGGGGAATTTTCAAATTCCAAAAATTGCTTATCTAGATGTCGCTAGTAGGCGTCTAGGGGGACTTCAGTTAGTTGTATTTTAGTACAGTTTTTTTAATAATTGGGCAAGTTATTCAAACTTCAGACTCCTTTTATAACATGTAAACAAACGATAAAGAAATTATATGTCACCTTCAATACTGACTGCTTGAAGTTAGTAATTTCCTTGACTTTTGTCCCCCTACTACAGCTAGCGCCATTTGTCATAACTAAGAGAAACAAGGGCATTGAAAATTCCCTATTAGCTAAGACGATTCAAAATTCGTGCTAACTTTCAATCGAGCCGTTTGACGTACGATTGAAATTCGATAGTAACACGAGACTACGAAAACGGGTGTTTGGGACTGAGTTGAGACTAATTTAGGATCGACGAAAATACAAGAATGAGCAGAATTCATTAAAAACTATCAATCAATCTATAAATGGCCGCAGAGGATAGGGACAGCGGAGGTCGACATACCGAATGTTCTCTCCCTCCGCGGCCTTCACTGCGGCCGCGTCCGCCGGGACGCAGCCTGACCGCTTGTCTGCGGGCTCCGTACGTCGAGCCCGAGACAGCGGTCCCTCTCGGGCCGGCCAGTCAGCCGGTTCCTAACTCACTGACCGGCCCAGTGGCTTCCCCTTCGCTTCCCCGGGTAGCGCGTTTACCCGGGTACTAAGCCCCCTCGCCAGGCCAAGGCAAGGGAACCCATGGAGGGGGTTGGTCACGGTCCTGACAACACATTATTTTTTTTTACATAGAGGTTGTAGTCGTACGTACCTATGGACAATACAAAAAAAATGCGTTATTGGGATGAAGGTTATCAGTTTTTTCATAAAAACTTTAATACCCTGTAGGTATCTCGCATCTTAATTAATATTTTCACTTATTTAATATTGCGGAAGTTTGTTTGTTTGTTTGAACGCGATAATCCCAGGAACTGCTTAGCGGATTTTTTTTAAATCTTGTTGATTTTACAATCCAAATGCATCGGCTAAAAGAGCGTGTTAAAAGGTAAAAACTTTTTGACAAATCATTAAAATCGAAATAACTACTCGGTAATAAAATGTTGTGTATGGTTGGTTATATCATACAAACATATAGCATAATTCAGTGTGAGAACAAACAACAATCATTTCCTGCTTTCATATTTCCTACCCTTAGTACAGGATTCATTTTCCAATAGATATTTACCAACCTACCTAGATATTTACTTACCAACCATTTACCTTCTAGGTAATACACGGCGACTAAGAGATAACTGGGGTGCAAAAGGATTATTAGGGAAATATGCTAACTAATGCAGAACAATTTTTACGGTGTCAATAGAAAATCTAAAATAGGATCTTCGTGTATCATAATGAGACTTAGCATTGTTATTTTGCTATCGTTTCATATTTTTTTTAAAAAAAGACCTTTCTCACTTCACCTTCCTTCCTTCATCGATCATTTTTGACCAAATTCAGAAAATTTGTGCCTGTTTTCCTTTATAAAATCGATTCGTCTAATGATTCCTAAAAAAAATGCTCGAAAATTTATTGCAGGTGGAGAAACTGTCACGTATACTTACACGTTGTAAAAAAAAATGTTGTTCACGTAGACGAAGTCGCGGGCATAATACTAGTCTGTTTTATTCATAAAATATAAAATAGCGCATCATTCGCGATAGCAAACAGTGATTGGCACGGATCAATTCATTAATTATCAACAATAATTCTACCTGTGACAACTTTCATTTAGTATTTACACATCTACCTAATAATCTACTACTATAAAATTCACGTCTCGCGGTATTTGTTACAGAACTATTCCGAAACGGCTGGACCTATTTTTATGTCCATATCAAGAGGCTACACAATCGGCCAACATCTATATTACATACACCTAAAATATTAGGAAGTCCGCTTGTTTTAAAGAAACAACGTTTGACGGGTAAACCAGTACAAATATGATTATTCATAGAAAAGTACTATACACCATTACGTTGTAAGAAAATTCTTCTATCCTTCTTCTCCTCCTGCTGTGAATCGTGGTTGTAATCAGCCTGTTATCGCAAACAGGACAAAGATTCTGCTTCTGTTTCTCGACTTCAGACGGTTCTCCGCGTCGTTTTTTGCGACCTCGTTACGCTGCAAAAAGTATATTAAATCCTTCTTCGTGTTGCTTTCGTTTTTTTTTAAAGTGTAGAGGTGCAAAATGTCGTTATATCCGTATTTGATAGGCAGTGTGTGTGTGGTATTGGTGCACGTGTGGTGGAGAAGTGGTGGCGCCAGGCGGCGCAGCCTACTCAGACTGTTTCCGGGGGACCGTTGCTGGCCCATCATTGGAAACGCACTGCAAATTGGATTTGACATAGACGGTGAGGCTAGTGTTGTATCTGATGTAAATTAGACTTTTAAAAGATTTAAGGCTTTCAAAGTCCAAGGCCTCAACAAAATGTTTTAAACTATTTTAAAAATTACAATTTACAAAACTATTTTTTTTAAAAGGAGTTCTTCAGATTTTGTATGGACGTCTGACTTGACAATAAATAAATAAATAAATAAATATTTTAAAATAAATATCTTACAACAACATACACATTCTTCATCCCATGTTAAGTAGCTAAAGCACGTGTGTTATGGAATTCAGACAACGAAATATACTTACTTAAATACTTTTTTTTTCTTTCAAATATCTAATATATAAAATTCTCGTGTCACAGTTTTCGTTGCCATACTCCTCCGAAACGGCTTGACCGATTTTTACCAAATTTTATATGCGTATTCAGTAGGTCTGAAAATCGGCTACTATCTATTTTT
>SJJU01014255.1:0-13260 GCA_012932125.1 Conopomorpha cramerella
AATAATAAATCTATAACCACAGAGCCGACAAAATCTGCCCGAGTCTGTGCTCCTGCGCAGTACAGTCTAGGCATATTCAAGTCACGGTTGAACAGTCACCTAATAGACAAGCGTACTACAATACCTCAGATCATCACTGCTTAACAGGAGGCAGGGTGATTGTCACGCCAGAAAACGACAGTCATGACATCACGTTGGATTTTTTTGTACTAAAAATGCTTCACGCGTTTTATTCCTAAAGCGTATAGGCAGAGAGACTTTCCAAGTAAATTCCCACGGTTCACCAAGTGTAATTAATATGGGGGTAATGGGGGTGAGCCCATTCGCCATTAGAGTTCACCACACACGCCATGTGGTATTACGGTTTCATCATGATGTTGCCCTTCACCGTGTGAGCGTTACGTAGCGTACAAAGGCTCAAAAACGAGACCGACTGGTACACGCTAAGACTCCAAAACCACCCAATTCCAGGGGCTTAAGTTTACTACAACTCTGGCATTGTAGTGGCAAACGATGTGTATTACTGATTTCGTTACTTTCATTTCAGTGGCGTCCGTAGTAAAACAGCGATGCACATCGTTTGCCGCCACGATAGGAGAGCGATGCAACTACACACATCGAAAGTGTCTAGGGATCAAGTACATTTTAGAAGATTGCAATCCAGAATATATTTTACAAAAACTGAATTCATTCATAATTTATTCAAAATGTGGTGATAAGTCGTTGATACAGGCATGGCGAATTAGGTAATAGACCAATCCAGAAGATTAGATTTGATTTAAATAAATTAGATTTTTTTCAGAGCTAAAAATGTTCTTGATCCCTAGACACTTTTGATGTGTGTACGGTCGGCCAAGAAAATGGTCTACCTATCAGTTTCGATGACACTTCCTGTGTTACTAAAACATCAATAAGGTAGAGTTGGTATATTGTGACAAGTGAACAATGAACCTTCATGTTTAATGACATTCATATGAATTTCAACCTTAGGGTGGTAGAGCAGATTCTTGGCCGACTGTACGAGAGTGTAGCCCAGATCACAGTACCTCACCACTAAGCCACCAGACGCTTATTAATCTTTGCTTCCAGCCTAAAATGAGATAGCACGAGAGTTTAGACGACGACTCAAGATAAACAACGTCATTGTTTGGCACTACGAATTGCAGTGCGTGTAAAAGAGACAGATGGATTGTGCGAAAGAAATATGACATAATCGTGCGTCAATAGAAAGTCAGCGTGTTTGTTTGAGCATAAACGCTGAATCCGCTTCGTTTTACAGAAGTCCAGGCCTCGAACCACGCGGCGTTAAAGTAATATAGATTAAGCTGTGTGACAGTGACAGAGTAATACTACTCGTCTAGCGCTGTCCCTGTCACACCGCGATAAGTAGACCTCATGGTACGGGGCCTGTATATGATCTAATATTTCGATAATAAAGCCTTGAACCCTATCTTGTCCACGATGACCTTGAGGTGTTGTAGATAGAAGAAATATTAGTCTGTAGTGTTGACGCCCATTGTGCATCTATTGAATAAGATAATATGATTCTAATTCAGAGATATTTCGTATACAATACCATTTTTCAAACACGCTTATGTAGATATTTCAAATATGAAAACAGATTAACAGGATGATATGACCATTCTATTGCGATACAAAACACACCTATTCTGCCGTGATACGAAGACGTAACTTCACAATTATTTTCATGGGAATGTGTGCTTTATTACTGGACTAATCCGAACTTATAAAGTACATATTCCCGTGAAATGAAATTTAAAGTTGCGCCCTTTCTTCGTCATTACGGCAGTTTTGTTTTGGTTACCCTTTGAATAAGCATAGAAATCAAAGTGTGCATGATCGTGTGTCTGGTTATAGGTTTACAACGAGTAAGCTCTACTGTGAGTCAAAGTAAAATAGAATCTAGTGCTATGAAATTAAGCATCATTGAAGCCATCAACAACAAAGCTAACCTTCCTCTGGATCTTCCCCTGGCGCTAGTAACAGACTTGCCGCGCATCATTCTTTACAAACTTTGTGCCAATCTTTATTTTATATCATATCGTGAAAGCACGAGAAACGCGTCGGACCATACAAACGGTATTATTCGGACTAAATCCATCACTTGACTACGCTGCCGTCAAACGGTTCATCGAACCGCTGCCACAGTTGAGAGAAAAAAAATTGTATTACCGCCATAGAACGTCTATTACACACACACAAAAAAAAAAAGCAGTGTCTGCCGCATAATTGATCCAAAGTTATGAGTCATGATGTAAAAGCGGCGGTATTCGTTCGTGCACAGGTTGCTTAATACTACTAGCGTTGGTAACACAGTAACTATTCGAAGCTACAGTAAAATGAACTCTATTTGTTATTAAAGTACACGCCAGCACAATTGCTAATACAAGCACAATATTGTTTACTACACACCTAATAAGTACTTGGACATAGAGTTTAGAATCGGACAGCGATGTAAGTGTCAGTTATATTGATATGTTCACAATATACTATTAATGTATTATTGAACTAGCCGACTCGGAAAACGTTGTTTTGACCATATCAATACATAGTATACAACAAAATCGTCTCCCGCTGTCTGCACACACAGCATACATAGCAGTGGCGTGCACTGGATTTTATGACAAGGTAGGCAGTAATCCCCAAGGATTGACACCAATATATAGGTAACTTGTCTTTACGAAATATACGTACCTACCTATGAGTGAGTAGATACTCACCCACAAAACACAGGACCTTCGTTAGCCTATGTTGTGAGTACTACAAAAAAGGATCTGGAAATAACTTAGAATCTGGAAGTTACCCAACCTAATAATAAGGTTGGGTAACCAAAATACTAAGGTAGGCAGTGTCTTTTTGCCTATATGGTGGGCACGCCACTGATGCATAGGGATGTATGCTTAGATCTTTAATAACTACGCAACGTATTATGATCCGGTTTTCTTTAGTAGATAATGATTCTTGAGAAAGGTTTTTTTTTAAATACAGTGAACAAGCGTTTGACCACCACCCTGCCTGATGTTAAGCAGCGATGTAGTCTACGATGGAGCACACTTTTTGTTTGTAACTGACTTTTTAAACTAGACTTTTTTATGTTACCTTATAACTACTTCCGACTAGTTAGTAGAACCGATTTAGTTGATTGGGTTTTTAACCGACTTACAAAAAAGGAGGAGGTTATCAATTCGTCAGTTTTTTTTAATGTTTGTTACCTCAACTTTTGGCTGGGTGAACGGATTTGAATAATTATTTTTTTATTTGTAAGCTTCCCGTTTGGTCCCATTTAAATTTGATTCAGTACTGAGCCCTAAAAAACGTACAGACAATTAAAGCCGTTGTAATAAAAGTAGTTGAGAAATACCCATTTTATTTTAACAACGAACTTAATAATCGAAGTGTTGTCACATTTGGAACACTGTCTAAAAGATTGAATAGGTAATACACTCTTGAACAAAAATTCCGGGTCACGCATAATGTAAACAACGCATCTGAATATTTTGCAATCGAGGAGAGCTAGCTGAGTAAAAGATACTGTTTTTAAAGACAAAATAACGTAAAATAAAGCAGTAAAGTATTGTTGTCTTGTATTAAATATTATTAATTTCAAATTAATACAATTCATTGCACATTTATGTATGGAACCCGGAATTTTTGCTCACGAGTGTATATCGATCGCTCCCTATCGCCAAATATTGGTGGCGATTACCTCCCACGGCATGTACCTATATGAGAATCAACCTACCGATTTGGTTAGTGAATGTTCGCGCCCACTACTTCCGAAAGTATGAATACAATTCGCTGTCTGCTGTGTTTCGTAACTACTTCAATTTCGAATGATCAAACTTAGTAGGTACAGTCAAATAAGGACGGTATTGGATTTTTATTGGCTGGTAAAATTTTCATAGGTTTAATTAGTATAAAACAACTTTTTCGTTTCCATTTCCCCTAAATGACGGAAATCCTATGTATGTTCCTATGTATGCTCGGATATTAAAAACAACGCAACGGATTTTGATGCGGTTTTCTTCAATAGGTAGTAATTTTAGAGTAAGGTTTATATGTTTATTTATTTTTTGGTTCTGTCTTTCATTGTTTTCCATAAAGTAGTTAGGTTGGGTTTGAACATTGTATGGCATAGGTAATCTTTATTCGATTTTTTATTTGAACGGATTTACTATAAAATATACTTAGTAGTACGCTATAAAGACAAATAAATACTTTGATTTGACAAATGAGTTAACCAAGAACAGCTTCTTGGTTACACTCTATGCCGTAGAAGTAGGCGCGAAGGGAATTCCAGCTAAATCCCTCTATAACTTATTTAAAGAGCTCATTACTCGAACGAACTTCAAAAGCGGCACTGGTAGGATCATACCAGATTTGGATAGGTAGAAGGGGGAACATGGGCGCTGGTGAAGGCGAGTGCTGACGCGTCGCAAGGCGGCCACCTTAAACCTACATTTGGGTCGCAAGTCCCAAACACTAGCGCACAGTTTCCTCCTTTTACCACGCTATGGACCCGCACGGTGAATCCATGGAATGCTAAGAAATTGGTCTCTATAATTGCGTATAAATAAAGGCTATTTGTTTAGGCCGGAGCCAGGAGCCCACTGTCTCGGTCAAACGCTTGTTTCATCGTCATCATTTCCCTGTCCTTATCCCACACTAGATGGGGTCGGCGCAACATGTTTCTTTTCGCCATTCATCTCTGTCATTCGTCATCTCTGCAGTTACACCTTTCACACACATATCATTTTTTACAGTCCATCCATACCTTCTTTAGTCTTCCTCTTCCCTCGTATCCATCCACATTCATACTCATCACTTTCCTTGTTATATGCCTTAATCCCTCCTCATGACATGCCCATACCATTTCAATCTGTTACTCCTAATCATTTCTGTCACTTGTGCTACTTTTAGGCTTCATCTATCATTCCTAATTCTGTCCATACATTCATATATACGTAACATTCTCATCTCTGCCATATGTATTCTTTTTATCATCCGTCACTTTATTCGCGAACATTCAGATCCAGTTTGATATTTTTTTCTTTTTAACGTTAGTGGCATTCTCCGATCACATATGTATCATCCCAGATAACGTATTCAACCGCTTGTTTCATCATCAGCCACATAACGTCCACTGCTGGACGAGGGCCTCCCCAAATGAGATCCGTCATTTGGGGTGAAATGCCAGTAATTGCCACGCTTGGCAGGCGGGTTGGCGATCCGCTTGTTTATAATACTCAAATACAAAAATCTTAAGATCTTAACTTAGCCTCAAAATGGGTACAATGTTGCAATTAACACATTATTTGCAACGTGTTGTATTTCTATACCACTGTGTGACCCAACGTGATAGCTAAATAAGCATTTTTTTTAATAGAAACGTAACATTTTTTCTTAATTTTAAATAGATGTACAATTTAAATTCCCGTCTATCCGTCTTACAAATTATTAAGCACGTGCACAACGCAGTTCGCCGAGACTAAACCCCACGCGTGAAAGGTTCGGCGTTAAATGCACGTATAGCGTATCTAAATACGCGCGTGAAGGACAGAACTATTAGGATTTCCTGGGTTGAGATACCTTAGAACGAGATACATTAGTACACCCCCAGAAATTTTCCCCAACGTTCAATTTACGCGAACCAATCTGTTTGCGTCTATCTTCATAGTTGCGAACTTCCAGAACGTGGGATGACTTGCCGAAGTGTTTCTTGCCCAGTATAGCCTGGAGGTTTTCATGTCACTGGGGTAAATAGGTATCTAATGAACAAGTGTACTTCATCGTACACCACATCGCTGCTTAACATCAGGCAGGATAGTGGTCAAACGCAAAACCCACAACTTTACTTTTTTTTCTTAGCTCATATTTATTCGCTGCTCCATTTATTTATTTACGCTACTAAATTAAATTAAATTCGTTTATTGCACACATGTTACAGAAGTTTGCACGCGATTGAACAGCGACAATGCCAAAACAAGGATAAAAATGTGGGAGTCGCATTTGCCACTCTAAAAAAGGTCGGTGTTACTTGACTCAAACTTACAATATCCGTCAAGTCAACACACACTCTTGTAAGTATGTAATTTTAAAATGTACCCTATTTGATACTAGTTAAAGTCTGAACTTACCTTACCACCTGTCGAAAAGGTGCAAAATGAGCAAATAAACCTTCATCTGTGGTACAAAAATAGTTGTACTTTTGTTTACAAGAAAGAAAAAGACTAAATGTGAGATTGATTGTTGTAATAGAGAGAGATAACTGTACTTGGCGATCTCTATCTATCTCAAGTGACATGTGGTAAGTAGAAGTATTCCAAATTGTATAATACATTAAGACAGGTTAATATGGTATGAAACACTAACTTGAATATTTCTTGCATAATGTAAACCATTAGCATTATTCAATAATATGCTAATAAATCAATCAGGCGTGTCATAATTTCACACTGTATTAGGTGTTCCTGATTATTGCTTCGGGCGATATTTATTGTCTTGTATTGTCGTCAACACATAGTATAAAACAAAGTCGCCTCTCACTGTCTCTCCTATGTATGCTTAGATCTTTAAAACTACGCATCGGATTTTGATGCAGTTTTAATTGGATTATATCTAATTAAACTTAGAGTACCCTTTGTACATATTTTATCAGTAGATTAATATTCCTTAGGTCGTTAACACTGTGTATAATAAATCTATTATATAAAAACCAAAGCCACTTTTCGTTGTCACGGCATAACTCCGGAACGGGTGGACCGATTTAGCTAATTCTTTCTTTGTTGTGCTTATTAATGACAGCAAAAGGTTCTTATGAAAGAAAAAAATGACATCCACTACTGGGCACAGGCCACCCTAGATATTCATATTAATAGTTAAGACAGGACAACGTCTGTCGAGTCCACTAGTATATGTATAAAAATAATAAATGAACATACTACGTTATTCTTTGTCTCAGAACAAAACGGTAAAACCCTTATAGCCAGTATACAGCACAGCACATTGACGTTTATCAAGTCTACCATAAAATTGAATAGATTAATCCAAACGCAAAAAAAAAAATAAGTCTAGTAACCAGGTCTGCTCTCGTAGTTATATCGTTCGTATCGTAGCATTAAACGACGTGCATCGCTCTTTTAATAAGGTACACAGTGAAATAAGAGTAACGAAACCAGCAATGGACGTCATTTGACGTTCCGATACCGAATGCGATGAAACTACGAGACTGGATCCGACTTCGGCCCCCGATTGATTATTAGCGTTAATTTCATACAGTTACTTAACCGGACAAAGATTATACATAAGCAACAAAACTCCGGGAAAAAGAAAACTTATTCACGAGAAATTATCCACTTTATAATACATCTAATTGGGCGAAACGCTGGATCGAACGCTTTCCAACGACGCTCTGATACGAATCGACAATAAGATAGCACTAAGCTGTTGTATTAATTATCATAATTAGATCCATTGCTGCGTTGGCGGCAAAACGCTTGGACTGTTTCAATTATTAATGCGAGATAAATCTTTCGTTGAGACGATCTAAGTTTTATCACTACCAGTATGTAACTTGATACGAAAGACATACTGTTATAGAAACATAAGTGTAAGTTAGTCAAAAGGCTTGCCGACTTTTGGCAACTGGCTTTTTAGAATATGTGATGTTAAATATTATGAACATACATACATACATACACTTCACGCCTGTCTCCCAGAGGGGTAGGCAGAGATATTAGGAAATATTTTTGATATTATATTAAAGTCACTGTTTGCTTTGTGAATCTCACGGATGGGTCTCACTGTTACCATTAACACTGAGGCTGCAGGTTTATTACAAATCAGTGTCACTATAATCATTTGAATCCTAAAAAAAAATACACTTCACGCCTTTTAATCCCAAAGCGGGGTAGGCAGAGGCACTTGCTTAATAAGGAAATGCCCACGGTTCACCAAGCGTATTTCGTAATTCATTTGAATCCTAGTCGTGTCTAAAATAGCGCACGGCGGGTTTAGAGATTTTATACCATGGTAATAGTGAGAAATGTAGTATCAGTCTGAGAGCGTCTATGGTCCAGTTGGACGTATACTTTACTAGTAACCAGGAGGTCGCGGGTTCGAGTCCGGCTGCTGGGTACCAATGGGACTCTTATTTCAGAGACTATATACACAACATTACGCTCGTACGGTGAAGGACAACATCGTGATAAAACCCGCACACCACATGGTGTGTGAACACTATAACGGCGATGGGCTCACCTTCTCTCATGTTGGGTTAAATATGCTTGGTGAACTGTGGGCATTTGCTTACCAAGTGCCTCCGTCTACCTCGCTTTGGGATTAAAAGGCGTGAAGTGTGTATTTGTAGTATCAGTATTACCATCAATGGATTTTTTATCACTATGAACAAGCGTTTGACCACCATCCTGCCTGATGTTAAGCAGCGGTGTGGTCTTATTCTCAGTGGTAAAAGTGAGACCCACCCAATCTCACTTTTAGTTTGAAAGGATTTATTTGCAGTTCCCCTCAGACTTTGCCTGCCTGAGACACTGATGATTCAACTAGATACAATAGGGAAATAGATATTTTTGTAAATAACAAAAGACAAAAACTTACTTTCCACGGAAGCTGCTGCCCCTCTGTCCAAAGCCGTCTTCGCGCGGTGGTCTCCGGTCATCCTTGAAGCTTTTCTCTCGTCTGAACCCGCGCCGGTCCTCACCCACACTTCCTTCCGGGGAGCTGAACGTCGGCTCTGGACCGTCCTTACGGTTTGGTGTTGCTGGTTTGGGCTGTCAATTAAATAAATAATATAAATAAATATGCCGGACATTTTTACACACGGTCACCTGACCCCAAACTAGGATACCCTGTACTATGGGTGCCAGAGACTGATACACTTACATAATTACTTTTTAAATACATACATATATAAATAAAACACCCAGACGCACACAACAAATACCTCAGCTCATCACTAAAGCATTATGTCCGTGGCGGGAATCGAACCCGCGTCCGTCGTCCTAGAGGCAGATGTCCAGACCACTAGTCCATACCGGCCGTCAATTGAACACTGCAGTGAGATTTCTGCACTAATGGACGACTACCTATTAGGTTGTTTCTTTTTTCAGAGACTCCGTGGTACTTTGAACTGTGGGATTCGGTTACCGCCACAACACTCGTTGTTAAACAGAGTTCGAGGCCTACGAATGGCTTAAAAAAAACAACTTCACGGTTGGACGGCCGTCTCAGTACTATTGCGCAAGCATGTTGGGGAAACCAGAGGAAGAGTGTGAATTGAGCACGAACTTTTGGCATCGCACCCAAGTTACGTTGAGATAGACATTGGGATATGACCCATTAAGGTATAATTGACTCATATAAATATCAAAGGCGGCAGAGTCCACAAGACACTGGGTGGACACTGCCGCTTTTGATATTATATGACATAATTGATAACCATCTGACAATATGCGAGAAAACAGGTGGTGATGTTGTATAGTATACATTATTTTTTCGTTAAGTACGTTATTACTTTTAGTTCATGGGTAGTCCTGTCTAAATTCTGCGCAAATTCCATGAAACCCTGAACAACAGACATATTTTAACTCCAAAACTCATATTTGAAATCAATATACTTTAAAAAAAATGGTAGGTACCTCTAACATTAAAATAGATCATTCTTTACGCACACATATTTCTCAACAACGGACCATCAAACTCTCTCGTGCTTAGAAATTTCTTTAAGTAATTGTTTTATAATAACAGCCCACGATGAGTTCTACGTTACGCCCCTCCTCTAGTCGATCACGTATCACGGACCATCGCAGTGAGATAATCGAGTCGGTATGTAAGCAAATAAACAACAACACTTTCTTTAATATAGGTAATATCTAACTGCTGTACGTAGGCAATGGCTGGGGATCACATTATCACTCACTAAAAACCAGTTACACCTATTACAATAGCTGATTTAAGGAATATTTCTGTCCTTATTTCTATGTAATAATTGTACCCTTGACTAACTAAAAGCTACAAAAATAAGACCGTCAAGTAACTACCTACGTTCGAAAAACGAATAAACTGTACTTCGATATAATACAGATAAGTGCGTAACCCGGCTGGTTTCGGTGATCGCAACCGGTAATTGAAGTTAAGCAACACTCGTCGACCATATGGCGTTTTCACAATGAACTTATTTAAATTACAGCAGATCTAGCTGGCCCGGCAAACGTTGTTTTCCCAATAGACATTATTAACAGTGTTTTTCTGCTATTATATCTATGTATTATGGATAAAAACCATCCTCAATAATCAGTCCCTCTACAAAAAAATCCGCATCATAATTCGTGGCATAGTTCTAAAGATCCAAGCATACATAGTGATATTTCCAGACTGGCAGTTTCATACAATCATAACCTACTACGTGCTTTCACACTGTTTATAATCAACGCTGACCTTTAATTACGTGCGTTTCCGTGCTCGCGCACGTCATGTTTAACTGTGTTTTGATACATCTAACAATTGAGGTTTGGGAGTTGGGCGGCCATCACATCCCAGTAATTGCCATCCAAGCCAAAGAGATATAAAAGCGAACCCTGAGTCATCGGCGTGGGATAAATGGGCCAAAAAAAAACCACATTTAAGGGCAGTAGATACAATAAATTTGTTATGATGGCTGTAGCCATTCACTCAAAGGTTCAGATACAAATAAAAATGCAGTAAACCCTTACCTCCATATTTCTGGGCTGCGACAACTGCATCATTTTCCTGGCAACATCCAGAGGTGGGCTGACTGTATCATCCACAAGTGATACCAGCATTGTGTCATTAGATAGGACTCCTACCACATGAGCCAATAATGTCTTCTCTAATGCTAACATCTCTAGTTGATTGGATGTCTTTGTGTCTACTTGTTTGTCTTCATAACCCTTTTAGGAAATAATACAAATTAAAATAGGTGATTACAATAAATTATTATTAATAAAAAAAGAAATCTATTCAAGAACCTTTTTTGAATTGAAATTATAAAAAAATAAAATGAATAGAAGCTAACCACAGACAGATTACCTTTAAAGCACATTTCATGGCCTGCGCAGGCAAATGAATTAGGTCATTAGTGATTGTCCTTAAATCAGAAACATCAACTCCTTGCTCATTTCCATAGTCAACATATGCCACTACTGCCCTTTTTCCATTAACACTTCGTACTATGGCTCTGTACCAATTGCCATCATCGGGAAATCTGGCACAACATGCTGCACCAACTGGCAGCTCCCCAGGCGAAGTAGAATTCTCACAGTGTGCTTTAACATTGTCCATAACAGCATTCAGATCATCAATGCTAGTTGACGGTTGGACATAGAATTTCAGGCAGCTGTCAACATAAGACACTAACACTGAGTGCTTGGAACCCCGAGGGAACATGTTCAACCATTTGAACTGTAAACTATCCTTGACATTGTTCATCAGCAGATCCAGAACATTCTTGTTATCAATGTGTATTTCACCATATTGTATCAATGGTGGACCCTCAGGTGACACTACTTTAAGAGTGAGAACTTTACCATTCACAAGCTGTTTGAAAGTCTCATTCAAATGTGGGCCTTTGGACAGATTCTTCACGCCCGACAAACAGAATCTCATTGCAAAAACATTGGGCTTCACAAACTCTTCTGGTATATCAAAAATGTCATAGTACGATACCATTTCTGTATCACCAAAATCCACAAAGAAAAGTTTGCATTGTGATCCAGAGAGGTTCATCACTATAGCCCTACAGATTATCCTGTCTCCTGACATGCGGCCAAGGCAAACTGTTCCAATCATTGGAGGTTCTGTGAGGCTTCTATGTGGTCTGCGGTTTATGTCATCCATCATGTCTTGGAGCCTCTTGGCATCGGTCACAAGCTGGACAGCAAAGAGTTCAGGTCCTTCTTCAGCATATGACACAAATACTTTATGTTGTGAATTCACCTCCAACAATCTGCTTTTGTAGGTTTTTGAAGCTTTCTTAGGGGAGACTGGTTGGCTTGCTAATGGCTGTTTAGCATTTAGTGGTGGGGGGGTCGTCATTGCTTGTGCAGGGGATGTTACAGGTGATACACCAGCTCCTTGTGGCTGACGGAATGGTGCTCGCAGACTGATTGGTGTTCTTGTTTTGTTTACCAACAGCCTCTGACTAATAGCAGAGTGTGGAGGTGCAGCATAACCACCATTATATGGTAGCGCAACATTCTGAAGCCTCATGGCTGACGCAGGGTTAGAAGGAAATTGTTGGTTATTCAAGAATGGTACATGATCTGTAAAAATGGCATTGTCTGGAGGGTAGCTTTGTGGCCAATTTGCTAGTGATAAAGGACCACTTTGGGTCAATGTCAATAGTTGTTCTTGTTTTGCCAGTGGTACAGCAGCTCCATATTTATTGGCAACTAAATGTTCAGATAGATCATTTCCTTGGAATTGGATGGATATTATCGGCAAAGTTTTAGATTGTGCTTCTACCACGGCTGGGTATTCAGAATAACATAGCAAACTTTGCAATTTTAATATGGCAGGTTCTTCCCATTTGGTACATGGGTGCATAATGCATGATAGATAATAATCAGTGCTTTGGCCCCTCAATTGCAACAACAAAGGATCATAGCGGTCCAGAAATCTAATAGTACTTAGAGAAATTATATCCTTGTTACCGTAATCTATAAAATGTACACCGACCAAGCCATTCGACAAGTTTGTTGTGTTGATGATTTTGGCTCTGTAGTAAGTACCGTCTTTGTATTTGGCGGCACATATCACCCCTTCGCGTACCGCAACCGGTGGGACGGCTCCAATGCCATTTTCAAAATTTTCGCAAGAAGACTCTATCAGGCTCTCTATCATACATGCTGATTGTTTGTCTAGTTGCCCACTAATTCTCAAAAATGGACCTTCTCCATCCACATGGGTCACATAAAGTCGAAATTTTTGCATTTCGTTTGGTAAAGCCATTGTTAGTCCGGCTATAGAAAAAAGTTGGAAAAATAGGTACACACGAAATTGAACTCACATAATATGTGCCTGGCACATAAATACACTTTTTACTTGAATTTTACGCAAGTAGATCCACCGCTTTCTTTTCCGTTTACGTTTTTATATCAGCAGCAAACATGGCGCTCTTTTAGAATGAACGATTGTGAGCGAGCAAATTCTGAGTGGAGTGACCGTGACCGGACCGGACGACCGGACTGGCTAGCGCCTCGC
>SJJU01014258.1:0-11172 GCA_012932125.1 Conopomorpha cramerella
AACTAAAATACTGACTTAGCGACAAAATTACTGATTTGGCCTTCTAATTGCCACTCTGATGATAACTTTGGCTTTTTAGGTGTGCAAGTTAGTAATTTTGATGTACAGTTTATTATTTTCCTTTTGTTAATACTCATATTAGACCTTCACGCTGCATGCTTATTTATTTTTGATTCACTCTGGTTATTGAGATAAACGGAACTAAGAAATAATTGAAAATTTCAAACTACCCTACAAACATTGTGAAGTTATCAGTTATAAATCGGTTGTTTTGTGTTAAAGTGCATTTCTCCTTTCAAAAACATGAGTTTTCCACGTAAACCTTGTTTAAACGATCCTAACAGTTTTTGCTTTATTTGTGGCCAGTTTAGTTTACAAAAGCAAAGAAAAGAGATCACAGAGTTTGTAAAAATAGTTTTTCGAGAATATTTCTATCTATTAGTTTAGAAGTAGGTAGACTAGGCTTGAGTTGGGATCAAATTGTCGCAAGGTAGTCATATAGCAGCTTTACCTGAGAAACCGAAGATTTCAAGTGTTACATAGTCACAAACGTCAGATAGAAGACAACGTATATACCTAATTATATTCTTCAGTTTTATTTCACATTTTTTTGAGTTGTACTTACCTACTCTAGGTACATATGTACGTTACAACTTTTGACATTTTTTTTGCAGCCGCCCAGTGTGTGCAAAAATGGTCGCGGATCAGAGATAACTATAGAAAAGGATTAAAAATTCGAGATCAAAAAACTGTGTCTAAACGACGCCCGCTGAAATTTGAAAAAGAATTGGCGTTTTTGAAAAGTTACATTCAAGATCACAGCCAATCTTCGAATATACATTCCGCAGGAAACTTAGAAAGTACACAAAGAAGCGACGCGAGTAGAGATTCTCTAACTCTAGAAGAAAACATTTATGAAGATTTTGATACGCAATATTCGCCATCAGCGTCTACCGGTGTACATGTACAGCCTTCAAATATGAATGTACAACCTCCGTCTAATGCATCATCACAAGAATCCGTCACCAACCAACCAAAGGAAACAGTCTCAAAACTTCTGATAAAATATCTGGAGTCGAAATCAGACAAGGACCCTGTCAGCATGTTCTTTTTAACGATGGCTGAAAATGTTAAAAAACTACCGGAAAGACTGCAGTTAGATGTAAGACAAAAAGTGTTCAATGTTGTTTTCGATGCAGAATTGCAGTGGTTAAACGAACGTGATAGTGATAACATAAATAGGGGTAATTTGAATAGACCGCAAGCATCGTCTTGTAGCTACCAAACACATGCAATAGCCAATAATACCTCATCAACTTCAAACGATTGTTTTAAAAAAGAACCCACAGATTCTCAAACTGATGACTAGGCACATCCACAATCGATAACTCGCCGAACAAGTATGTATCTTGCCGGACGCGGTCGGGTACGTCGGCATGCAGCAGCATCCGGTTTCTGCCCGATGACGTGTCATCCACATGGTAGACATACCTTTATACTATTCAGATTGTCTGGTTACTATTTGATTGTTGTGTTGTTTGCCGATTAGTTAGGTACCTACATCTGTTATCATGTTCTTCCGTCTTCTGTCAAACAATAAAAATCCTTGCATGCGCTCAATATCAGCTACTTAGGCGCTTACTATAACAGGATAAATAAAACGCATATCGATGTCCAATATTATAATATTTCATATTAAATAGAAATTATTTATTTGTGGAATGATTTTTTTGTCGTATGATTTGTTAATATTAGAAGTGACGAATTGAAGCCTCATCTTTTATTTACGCATATAATTTTAGAGGACAAAATAGGCAAACAACTTAACAAGATAGGTTTAATTATTTACATTGCACATAAATATCTATACTAGGTACATTTAAACAATAATAAATAATGTCAGTTTTATATAGTTTAATCACTGTTGCTTTGAAATAGGCATAATTTTAGTGAAGCTGTCTAAATAATATTTCAAGAACGATATAATATGCAGTTCGACGATCATTTCTATTTTAAGGCCAAGAATGAATAAACGCAAATTATAAATTTTGGTTTTTCAACTGTTTTTATGCGAAGTATGCCAGCGATACTAATTTGGTGAAAATCTTGGTGGTGTCACTGAGCGTACAGTTTTAGGGAATTGTTTATTGGAGAAAATTCAACTTTGTTGAATACATGTAAACGTAGCGTAATGTTCGGCCAGGATTTTCATAAAATTTGATAGATCTTTTGGGGAACTGCATAAGTAAAGGACCGTCGCCACATTTGGGTATACCTACATATATTTAAAAGTCGGGTTATGAATATGAATAAAATGAAGTCAACCAGAAGTGTTTTGCTTAGCCAGTACTTCAACTGTATTGTAACGCCTATTGCATTATCTGTTATTTAAACAGCTTCAATAAAGTTTGTCAATCTTTACTTCATTAATCATGTTTATGATATTCCAAATACTTTATGAATGTAAGATTAACATTGTTGGGAGGATAAAAGCGAATATTTTGTCTTAAAATTAAGCAACAGTGTTATATAAAGTTTTTCTTTACATGTTTGGATATTTCATATTATTATTATAATTTGTTATAATCCATAGATACAATCAAGTGGGATACAATCAGACAGCTGCCTGTACAATAAGTTAAAATTAACAAAATAAGTACGTCACAAAACTCTCACTGGATAACTATCTCATACTGTTCTCTTAATATAAATAATCTCTTAAAGTAAAATAATAAATAAATAATATTTTATCATCATCAATGTCCATCACCGAGTTTAAAATGTTAATAATAAATAAAAACATTCGAAATTAAAATTGCACATAACTAACTGTTACTCACCTCCATTCACATTGGTTAAACGTGTTTAGGGTGAGCGTTTTAAACTAAGCCTCGTATGATTGAAGAAACCACACTTTTATTAACCCAATGACCGCCAGATCATCTATGGTTTTAAATTCTGTTACGAATACCGTATACCTCAAAATCACTGGGCATTTGTCATTTAAAAAAGTCATTGGCGGTTAGGTGAGAAAATGTTGTAAAAGAGGCTGTAACCGAGGTCTGACTAACTGATAATTTGTTTGCCAAATTCGCAATGTATCGTAAAAATAGGTAGTAAAAATTTTATTCATACGAGGGTCAATCAATAGCTATGTCTACATTAGTGCATTTTGCTGCCCATACTTGCGTCTTATTGATTCTGATTTGAACCTGCACGAGTCTAGAATCTGACCGCAAGGTATAATTCCCATTTGTTCTATACTCCATTTTTATTCATCTCTTTATCTCTTCCATTTTTCCTAGGGAAGAAAAGGATGTACAAACTACTGTTGTTCAATAACCTCTTGTTCTATATAACAAATAGGAATTACCCACCGTAACAGCTATACCGCGTGTGATGTGTTGCGCGGGGAGGTGGGGAGTGGGAAGGCCGTTACCGCCGTGAGCGATAACAGCTGTTTCTTCCCCGACAAAATGTAATTGACCGTGCTCTACAATACAATTCTAGTTGTCACACGCACATTCCTTTATCAAATTGATCGGAGTATGGGGATCTCGTATGACAGCGTGAGAGCTACATGGGAGCGGACCTCGTTGGAGGTATGCGCGAGTATGACGATAAAATTGTTCTAGTGTAGACATAGCTAATGAAAGCCGAATCCGAAGTCGGAACAATGCGGTGTGAAAAACACACACAAATATTAAAAACGGTGGATTCCCTTTTGTTCCATATATCTCTCGAATAGAATAAGTTTCAATGGCTCGATTGAGCGATCGACGAAAACACCCAATTGAAACTGGTTTCATTTGTTTTATAGAACATGTTTCTCTCTCCCACTTTTCCGTGAGAAAGAAAAGGACGAACAAACGAATGTTGTTCAATAGCGTCACGTTCATTGAACAAATGGGAGTCACCCATTGAAACTGGAAAGCAACATTGATGGCACATTATACAATGAGGAGATTTCTATTAAAAAAAAAAACATAAGAGCGAGTACGAAGATGAACAATTATAGACTAAGTAGTTGCATCTCTGTCCCACTATCTTTGACAAATAGTTTTTTGAGAAATCTCCTCATACAAATATTATGTTTACATGTCATGACTGGATTTATTTCACATGACTCATTGTATCGGGCTAAACCCAATTATAAATTATAACATAAACAATAAGTCAAATTCTTACTACTACACCAATATACATTCATTTAGCTTACAGCGACACAGACGCTTTGCTATAAAAAAATAAGAATAATTAATTAATTAAAGCGCTAGTTAGAAGTTAAATCATATGATAAAAAGCAACAAAAACAAGCTGCATAAAATTATTAACACAGAGATCTAAGTACATACATTAAAACACATAACTACCTATAGTTAGTAGGTATTACTTATTAAACGATTAAGAAAGATATTTAAGAAGGGAAATTTTATTCGTCAAGAACCTTACATATTACAGGGTGATCAGGAAATAGCAGTATGTTCCTGTAGACCATACAGAGAGCATTTCAGCATGCGTTCCGAAAAAAAAAATTGTCCACCCTATACAAACGCAATCGAACAAAAAAGAAGCTTGAAAAGGGTAATTAAACCGCATCACTCTGTACATAAAATCCATATTCTCTTGTAATTGTTACTTAAATGCAAGTCAAGTGTGGCACAATATGACTTCTACTTATTTGTTCTACAAGAAAAACGAAACAAAACTTTTTGTTTTCTTTGTTCAACAAAAAGTGAAAAGACCTCTTTCATATCTATGAAAGTACTTTTTTTCTATACAAAATATTATGTAAAACATAAAATGAAGCCGTGACTCTTTACCATATATGTAGGTATCTTTTATTTTTTATGGTGTTATTGTATTTTTTTCAAAGCAAATGGCAAAGACAGTTTATAGTGCTTGAGAATTCGACTGTAAGTTACTTGACGTGTAAAATTTACTTAATAGGAAAATATCCCTAAAGATATAAACATTTTTGAATAAGTACACAATAATTAAGTTCATACAAGATGCGTTTCAATTTTCCAAGTCTACCAATTGTAAGTACTTAGCAAATAATGGTCAAATATTAGACGAGTGTGTGTAAATATATAGAAGATTGGATAATCCTACAAAAATATTAAGCCAATACTTCACTTAGTGGAATAAAAAAATAATTAGTAGGTATCTAGAAGACAACTAAAAAAATACTAAGTACTATTATGCTATATATCGCAAAATATAAATATCATATTAGATAATATTCGAAATAATCACAGTATACACAATAATTATGAAAAATTGTTTATATCAAGTATTACTTCCGCTAAAGTATGCTGGTGCTAATTTACCTTTAGGTAATGTAAGTATAAATATACAGAATGTCTAGTCCATGTGGTAGAGTACACAATATTATGTAGATAAACATTTCATAAGGTAGGTACTTTTGTTACTTTACAACCTGCTCCTTGTTCACGCAACGGACGCTTCAATATTTCATTGAACTGATCCCACTGATCAATTTCTCATCACTCGTACCGCCACAACTGCAATAAATACGCCATATTTTAGCTTTTCACTGACTAAGTGTAAGAGTACACGGGGCGTTGCGTGCTCGCTACGTCGCAATATTTGTATGAAATGGCTCACACATGATCGCAGATAATAAAAAAATAAATAAAATAATAATAAATATTTGACAACAACACACACATTGCCTTCATCCCATGTTAAGTAGCTAAATCACTTGTGTTATGGAAATCAGACAACGATATATATTTACTTATATATTTTTTTATTTTCATTTAAATATATACTTATATAAATAAAACACACATACACATCCAACAAGTGCTTAAAAGCTCATCACTTAAGCACCTGTCAGCGGTGGGAATCGAACCCACGACCCTACGGAGCAGAGGCAGACATGCTGACCACTACATCAACGGGCCCGTCAAAGATGCATTGCTATCTCAAGTGCTCTAGTCGACACTTGCATGCTGATAATTCTCTCAGAATGTGGTCCTTAGTGCAGGAGCACACAACGCGTTGCGTGGACATTCTACGCGATGCGGCACTGGTGGCCAAATCTGCTACAATGACGCAGTTGCATCGCTCTGGCATCGTAGCTGCAAACGATGTGCATTGCTGTTTTCGTTACTGTCACTTCACTTTTTTTTTTCAGGGACAAGCCCCCCACCAACCAAGCCCTACCTGCCTCTCGGCGTACGGACCTCTGGAGACGTGCGCGTCTACTTGCCATACAACTCTCACTTCACTGACGTCCATAGTAACACAGCTTTTGCAGCTACGATGTCAGAGCGATGCAACTAGTGAGTGTAGCATATTATGTGGCCTTCAGTGCCGCATCGCGTATAATTACCACGCAACGCGCTGTGTGCTCCTGCACTAAGAACCACTATGTTGAAGCGCAGTAATCATATAATGGTAATATGTCAAATATGTCAAAGAAAATGATTCTGTGAGGATTATCAGCATGCAAGTGTCGATTAGAGCATGGAAAACGTTACTTGTAGATATCTGTACTTGAAGCGGGTTTCAGAATATGGGTCTTACCCTTTCTCTTCTAAGAAATTCGTGGACAATAAATTAACGCTAAGGAAATTTTCTTTTTGGTTTATTTGCCCCTTTTCGCAAAGCTCTTCGAGAAAGAAATTACAAGACATATAACGCGTTGCGCTTCGTCTAAAGAAGCGTATCATAACAGTCAATTACAACGCCTATTTATCTCTCTTGACGCGCGTTTTAGGCCTTCTGGAAGAATTAAGTTGAACAATATTTGTTATATTTACCCATGTGATAATGATGTGTATTCCATATATCACTTTCATTAAACCGTCCCCTTGCGGTAGTGGGATAGATCAGTTACATTTCCGTTTGCTGAAATATACAAAAAAAAAATTTAGTTTTAAAATCACTGATAACAGCAAGTAAAATTTGTTTCCATTCGAAATTTTCCTATTGTCTTACCTAATCTTTAACACCAATAACAGCATTGCACATTTATAAAGCTAACTTCTTGATGTCATGGTACATAACCCTTATTATTATTAGGATAGTAATGGATTTGGATGATCTTAGATAATGTCAGTCACAGATGTGTTGCTGTAGAAATCATTCCTTTTTCTGGTTATATGATATTGGTACTGATGTTAACAACACTTCTGTTCGTTTCAAACATCGTTTCCTTACAGTATTTTGTTTTGTACCGAATCGTGCGAGAATAAGAATATATAAAGATGAATAATTGCACTTTACTACACGATCATACATTTATAAGCTTGTTTGTATGCACATATGCTGGACGAAAGGCGCTAGTCTCTAATTTTTAAGGAAATCATTTTCCAAATAGTACGGGAAGAAATCTACGCTAATTTAAATAATTTTAGAATCGGCCACATCTACAGCTTTATCGCCGAATGTTGGTTCGTCTTTTAGAAATGTTCCTGAACGATCCATCGTGGGGATCTCTTTTAGAGGTTTAGTCTCAACTGGTTTGCTAGTTTTCGGTTTAGTTTTCTGCTTGATCCCATTGGCGAGGCCCGCGGATGTGTTCGGAAGGTTAGCTCGAGTCACAATCTTGGCGGAGCTGGACTTGGTTGCGCTCGTCAGCGAGGTGGGCACTCGCCTCTCTGAGCTCTTGTGTACGCTGCTAACACTGCTCTTTCCCGTACTGTTGGAGCCGTTTACATTTTTTTGTTTGTTTATCACTTCTGGGCATCTGTATGAGTTCTTGTATATAGGAATTTTTGTTTTTATATTTGTTGGTAGATATCTTCGAGATTGAGGTTGAACTGTTGTATCTGTAAATAACATAATTGTAAAACATCTATATATAGTCAATGCCACTTTTCGTTGTAATGTTATAACTCCGGAACGGGTGGACCGTTTTGGCTAATTCTTTCTTTGTTGTGCTTATTAATGACAGCAGAAAGTGTTATGAAAGAAAAAAAAATACATCCACTGCTGAGCACAGGCCACCCTGGAGGTTATACTTTATATATTTATATTAATATATAATAGTTAAGACAAAAAACGTCTGTCGAGTCCACTAGTGTTAAAATATAAATTAGTTTAATTAGTAAACCGTCCTTAAGTCGGTAGTAAAAGTTAAAATGAAGTAACGAATGAACTTACGTTCGTCAAATTGGTTCCTGTGTTTGGCCTTGGTGTATGTGGCGTACTTGTTGGTGGCGTGCGACTCGCTGAGGGAGTCGGTGGAGGGCTCGGCGGTGCGCGGGCGCGAGGCGGCCAGCAGGCTGTCCTGCGAGTGCGCGTGCCGCCGCCCCCCCGCGCGACTCAGCCGCCCCCCGCGCGCCTCCACCGGGCTCGAGTTGCGCGACGACTCGCTCGACGATATCATCTTCACCGACAGCCGGTTCAGCGCCGGCTTCCTCACCTCCACGTCCTTCATCGTCTTCGGCTCCATGTACCTCGACTTTGTGTTGTCAAATTTATTTGGCCGCGACACCACTTTGTTGCTTACTCGCTCGCGAGATTTGTTTGTTATCGCTATGTTGTATTTGGCACGCTCTTCTTGAGCCTTCGTCGTACGTATTTTCGGAGGCTGCGATGTGCTTTTGCTGGAACGGGCGGTGTCCTCGTTGGACCTAGTGATGCTGGATCTGACTGGAATTATCGGCTTCGCGACGTACGGCACGAACGATTGGCGAACGTGATCAATGTCCATATTACGGGTGGACGATATTTGGGATTTGGTTGCTCTCGTAATGGGGTATTTAGTTTTCCTCTCTTGTACGGACGTGGTGACGTTGGCCGTTTTATTATCGTATACAGTGCAGCCCAAATCTTTGAGTCGCTTGCGTAGTTCCGGGGAGAGTTCTTGGTATGCCTCGGAGTCAATGACGCGCAGCGCCGAGCGCACGACGGAGCGCTCACAGCGAGCGCGCCACTCCGCCGCCCGCGAGCACAGGAAGTTACTCTTCACCGTCATCACATCCACGTTACTGATCACGTCAGGCTTTGGATTTTGGTGGCTTCTGATTTCTTTTACAATGTTGGCGAGGAACGAGTAAGTCCTAAAAAAAAAAGTTACATTGTTAGACAGTAATCAATAAATAGCTTAACTTGGTAGTGCAGATAAGCTAACGTTATTTTCTATGTGTACCTGCTAGTCAGAGATAGTGGATATTGGTCAGAGCCTACAACATTTTTACCGGCTGAAGAGCCCTGACAGTTTATTACTATTTGGCATTAACGCACATTTTTCAATAGAACCTTAAAACATTCACTCAACTACAAAAAAAAAATATATATAATTCTTGCTGATATATGTGTATATCAATATACTTAAGTGTGTAAAAAAATCAGTGTCAGGGCCCATCAGCAGTGAAAAATGGTATTAGCAGGCAGTGTGTCTAGCAGTGGCGTGCACTGACTTTTACGACAAGGCAGGCAGTAATCCCCAAGGATTGACACCTATGTATAGGTAACTTGTCTTTACGAAATATACCTATCTACTCACCCACAAAACATAGGGACTCCGTTAGCCTATGTCGTGAGTATAACAAAAATAGACCTAACAATAACTCTATTACTAGGTCGGGTAGCCAAAATACTAATGTAGGCAGTGTCTTTTTGCCTATAACGGGTGTAAATACGGACGGAGACATTACGGGATCCCCCTTTATCTATCTACTGTATGGATCATTTTCTCCAAAGAAACCATGGTGCGGAAACCATAAGTTTACGAGATAATCACGTTTAATCGGTATCCGATGATGATGAATCGGTATGGTGTGCATGCCACCGGTGTCTAGTGTGTACAATCGGCCAAGAATCTGACCATGACGTTGAAACTCATATGAATGTCATTAGACATTAAGGTTCATTGTTCACAATATTATATCATATTTATATTGTGACAAATATACCAACTCTACCAGTGGCGTGCACACCATATAGGCAAAAGACACTGCCTACCTTAGTATTTTGGCTGGCCGACCTAATAATAGAGTTATTGCTAGATCTTTCTTTCTTGTACTCACGACATAGACTATCGAAGTCCTGCGTTTTGTGAGTGAGTAGATATGTTTCGTAAAGACAAGTTACCTGTACATATGTAGGTATCAATCCTTGGGGATTACTGCCTACCTTGTCGTAAAAGTCAGTGCACGCCACTGAACTCTACCTTATTGATGTTTTAGTGACACGGGAAACGTCATCAAAACTGATAGAGCATATCGCACAGTTAGAACAAAAGTGGCACAAAAAAAATGTGTCATTTTATGAAATTGAACTGTGCACGGGCACTTTGTAAGCGTCCTCCTTTTTATATAACCTTTTATAATTTTGTATGTTTTATTTGTATTCAATTTTTGATATCTGAACTGTCTTTGTCACTTTTGATTTATATTGTTGTTGAAAATATAATTTGGTCGAACCGAACGTGTTTTCCTCCTTATTATAGGAATACGGATATAATAGGCCTATTCAGCAATAACATGAACCTTAACATAAAAGATAGAAAACTTAAATTACAAAAACGGGATGTTTCGTATTGGGTCCTTTATGTTCTGACTATGCGATATTGTTGGTCGACCGTGCAGACCGTGCAGCGCTGTAGAGTGGCTGTACCAGTAGCAGTGGTTGTACCTGCAGGTCTCGTCGGGCGGCGCCCAGTCGATGGCGGTGGCGAGGCAGGCGTCGAGCGCGGCGGCGGCGGCGGGCGGCGGCGCGGCGGGCGCGGCGGCGGCGGCGCGGCACACCTCGCGCAGCCGCGTCGCCGCGAAGTGCGCCGCCGCGTTCAGCAGCCGCCGGCACATGCCCGCCACCGTCTCCGCCCACCGGCTGCTGTGCAGGCTCGCCTCTAAACGCACACACACACACACACACAATGTGCACTCCCATTACACGACATTTCAGACACATTTGACGGGCCCGTTGGTGTGGTGGTCAGCGTGTCTGCCTCTGCTCCGTAGGGTCGTGGATTCGATTCCCACCGCTGGCAGGTATTTAGGTGATGGGCTTTTAAGTGCTTGTCGGATGTGTCTGGGTGTTTTATTTATATAAGTATGTATTTAAAAGAAAAAAAAAAGTATTTAAGTATGTATATTTCGTTGTCTCAATTCCATAACACAAGTGCTTTAGCTACTTAACATGGGATGAAGGCAATGTGTGTGTTGTAAAATATTTATTTATTTATTACTT
>SJJU01014259.1:0-11895 GCA_012932125.1 Conopomorpha cramerella
CATAGAAGCAAATAAGCTCTGCATACCCTGGCAAATTGACTAAAACAATTAGCGTAGTTAGGTATCTATAACACATTTAGTCGTCACGTAGGTACTGTAAATTAGGCAATTTATCAATAACAGAATTTCGGTTATTTAAAATGTGTATCGAAAACACAAATTCGCTCTAGACCAATCAAAACACTAATCTCTCATTAATCTATTCTTCCGCGTGTCAACGAAAACAAATTCGTGCAATGTTGCCTCATCGTTCCATCGATAGGTAACACAAATTTCGCCTCAACCAATCAAAACACAGTATTTAGCGCATCAACGAAAACAAATTCATGGGACGTTGCCGCTTCATTGCATCGTCTAGCCCGGGGAAGCTGCTAGACCTCAAGCTTCCTATTTTTTCTCTTTCTCTGTATACATCCCTTTCACCTCGGTCTATTAGCGCGGAGCGTTACTATGAAAAATATGGAGAAACTTACGCCACAGCGTAAGCGCAGCTTCTTCCGCGTTTTTTCATACATTATTGGAATAATAAGGGCTAGAATGCTTTGACAGTGCGAAATTATGTGCGACAGAGAAAGAGTGTGTGTCGTGTGTGTGAGCGAGCGAGAGAGGTGCCGGCCATGTTGACATATTGCAAGTATTGTTTATTTATATTGGAGTATGCATTGTTTTAGGTTATGTTATGTACGTTCATTCGCGCCTTTATTTTATAAAATAATTAAATTAGACAAAAATGGAGACTAAGGTGTGAAAGTGATGTGTGTAAAAGTGTTTGTTTACAAATGTGGGTCGATTCTCTGAACTAAATATGAGTGAAAAGTGCAGAGTCGCGGACGAATTTCGCCGGGATTGTTTTTATTTGAACTTGGAGCAAACACAAGGTATTATGAGGTAGTTTGTTTTTTTAGTGTATTTACTTAGTTAGGCAGAATAAGGTTATTATGTAGTGCTTTGGGAAGAGGAACGATCCACAACGATCTGTTCAGTTCTGTTTCTGGCATACAGCGCCTGAATCAGCTGCTTGATGTTGTGATCTTCTATTGAAATATTTTGTAGTCTGGCACAAAATTGGTACCTACTTAATGTTATTTTTGTGTCGTATGTACCTACTCATAGGAGACAGCTTCCCTGATGAAAATTGCACGGCCCGCCACTGCATATAAGCGAGTGAGTAATCACTTCAGACGGCGTGCCTTCGAAAAATAATCGAAGTCTATTCGAAGAGTTCGAATTACCATAATAATGTCAAGAACCCTATCAAAATACCTATACAATATGAAATACTTCGATGTCGTTACGCGACGGGCGACTTACTCCGGAAACCTCTGTTTTCAAACGACATTAGCGACATCTGTGCCCCGCGTTTACGAGTTTTGTTTGTAGATTGAAAAAGTTTTGTAAATACCTCGGACGTCGAAGAGATGGCGCTTTTGCTTGATTACCTAATTAAACTGCCTCTGTGTTCTTTGGCTGTATGTAAAGCTTTGAAGTGAATTTTTACGCTGTTTTGTGCCTGAACATATGCATGTTTGTTTGTGCCTCTGCCTACCCCGCTTTGGGATTAAAAGGCATGAAGTGTATTTTAAGTATGTGTTTGTTTGTCATTGATAATAGCAGAAACATCTGAATAAAACATACATAAAAAATAATACAGTACGAACAATTGTAAAATTCTTGCTAATTAGGTACGTCGACTTAAAGCTAAGAGTAACGTACGATATTCCCACGAGATTAAAAATAAATGAGAGCAAAATCACACACTCGTCAATGAAATGTCAAGCATAATAACGACAAAACACTAACTCGTGTATTCAGAAAGTTAGAACAGCGCTATAGCACTGTTAGTAAAGGTCTTAGGGTTAGGTCATACTTGGTCAAATGGACGCCAAATACGGAAAAACCAAGTTGATATATCTCGACGTCGGAAGCATAAGGTCGGATGTGTAATTTTGTTACAATGATACATCCGAAATTATGCTTCTGACGTCGAGATTGTAACTGTGATGTATTTTTTTTATCACTATGAACAAGCGTTTGATCACCATCCTGCCTGATGTTAAGCAGCGATGTATTGCCTTTGCTTGATTGTCTTAAATGAAAGTCTGCTGTCATCGGTTGCAATCAATCCATCAAGCACTGGGATTGAGGCCGGGGACACAGGTGCAGCGGAGGATTTAAATATCTGTGTTTTATTTTATTTATATTTGAAAAACTAAGATCATGAAGGAACAGCACAGTAACAAAATTACACATCCGACCTTATGCTTCTGACGTCGAGATATGTAAACTAGTTAGACCACGTTTTATTTTTTTATGAATACGACTGGTAATAACTAATACCCTGTATTCTGATAGTTAGATAACCGATACTGTACTGCTAGTGAAGGTCTAAAACTGTTTAAATTGTCGCAAAATTACGTACAAAGTGGTTGATAAAAGTCAACTGCAGTATAATTAGTTTGGTAGTGAATATTTTAACTTATTTCTAATATAGCTCATTGTACATTATTGGATAGGTTGTTCGCTTGTAAAAAGCCGTGTGGATTAATCTACGATACTGAGATTAAAGATACGCCATGCTAGGCACGTTTCGTATTAGTTAACGGAATTGACGATATTTTTTTTTTGCGGTGTTGTTTTTATTACATGTCGATGGCCAAAAAGGTCTAAACGATATTTAAGTAACTTTACAGGAGGGTGGCTTAAAGATTAAATAAAGCAATGTGTTTGGGAGAAAAACTCATAATCTCAACCGCGTTAGCGACATCAAACTACGTCATAAAGGTATGAAACCTAGACAAATCGACGCAGAAAAGAAAGGCGATCCAAAGTGCATACTCAACTCATTTTGGACAAAAATGTCGCTTAGGCCTTTTTGGCTGGAAACCATCGATGTGAAAGATAGACGAAAAATACGATACCCGTATTTTTTCTTTTCGCTTTGCGTTAAGTTTCTAAACAAAAGCGGTGTTTGTATTTTTCCTGAGAGACTTATTGATTGAAGTCCTATTAAAATACTGACTGATTGACGTCCAACATATGTACCTAAGCCAAATTAAAAAAAAATATCAAGAACCTTTTTTCTTACAGCCGTATTTCGCGTCTGAGATGCTGTTTTATATTTCATAAATTTTCTCCAAAAATATGTAACTGAAAATTATAATAAATATGTAATTCTGATGAGGATTGAAAACTAAAGAAACGTTATTTTTTAATTGGAATCTTAAATTTTTTGAAATATCGTCAATTACCAAAATTACAATATTTAGGGCTTCGACATACTGCTCAAAGTTCGAAGGCGGCAAGCTTATAGTGTGTCCAATGCTTTAATGCTCACTGTACTATTAAATTGTGAACAAACAATGTGTACTCAATGGCCCAGCCAGTAGAAGCATTATTTCTAAAGAAATTCTGAAATAATATCCGACCTCTCAAGTTCCTTACAGTTTCGCTAACTAATTTCAAGAAGCCTTACCCATATTGCTAATACTTGTAATTAGTTTGTTGATAAGTTATTCAATGAAGTACTGACGGAACAGTTAGGAATGCGCTAGAATTTTGTTGCAGCATAAAGATAGAGACTCAATATTGTTCACCGGGTGTATAGGCGCGAGTATAATCAAAGACAAGCTCGAGCTTACCTTTGTTATTTTACTCGACGTTTCGACGCAGTTGCATGCGTCGTGATCACGAGTGGACTCATGAACATGGTGAACAATCATCATCATCATCATCAGCCCATACTTGTCCACTGCTTACTGTGCATACTTGTAGTGAACAATATTGAGTTATAATGTCTGTGCGCGTTTCATTAAAAAATAAAAAATGATCTAAGGATAGAAATATCGTACGCTTTTCTTTGCACAAAAACGAAAACCAATTTTAAACACGATTCTAAAAAGTTTCCAGGTAAAAAGATTTCTCGGAAACATTGATGAAATTTATGTCCTCTGAAGCAAACAAAAAAATCATGAAAAGCCAAACAAATAATAATAAAAAACCACATCAAAAAAACATCTCAGAATTTCTTCCATTTTGAAGTTAAATATTTTTAAGGTAAGATCGAGTTATGTTTTACTAGAGGGACATTCTCCGAATCCATTCGCGCAGTATTTCCCTCCCACCCCCCGTTTTACCGTCTTAGGGGACGAATATCGGAAAATCCTTTATCTTACGCAAACACCATAAATGGAACCTCTGTGAAAAATTTTAGCCTTGTTTTGGTTGGGCGTTGATGAGTCAGGACTTTTGAGTTTTATACATATAGATTAAATTATACGCGCCGATATATTGTCGCTTAAAAAAAACACATTTTCTATTGTTTACCGCCACGAAAGGATCTCGCGTCATGTAAGTTTAATTAAAAATAAATCGTTTCCTCATTGTCGGCATGATCTATTGAGGTTATTAAATTCCTCGCATATTCTCCGTTGAGTTTGTCCGCCAAAATAACGGAAATCTGTCCGCTCCTCGTTTCAGACTCTGATTGATGTTGAAACATAAGTCACGATTTGTGGGTTTACGAAGGAAACCGCGTGCCTGCTCGTGACAACGGAAATTATCTTGACAAAAAGGTTCCTTTTCTTTTGAAATTGTAGTTTTAAAAGTATAAACTTACTACTGTTTTATTCGATTCAGGGGTCAACTTATACCACGAAATTTGATTCCGTGGCCTAAATTAAAATAAATAAATACACTTCACGCCTTTAATCCCAAAGAGGGGTAGGCAGAGGCACTTGCTAAAGCAAATACCCACGGTTCACCAAGCGTATTTAACCCAACGTGACATGGGGTGAGCCCATCGCCGTTATAGGGTTCACACACCTTGTGGTGTGCGGGTTTCATCACGATGTTGTCCTTCACCGTACGAGCGTTGCGTTGCGTACATAGGCTCTGAAAAAGAGTCCCATTGGTACACGTCCAGTAGACCTCCCGGTTACAAGTCAAGGGTCCGACCAACTGGACCACAGACCCTCAAGAAAACTCTTTTGAAATTGTAGTTTTAAAAGTATAAACTTACTGCTCTATATTTCGATTCAGGGGTCAACTTATCCCACGAACTTTGAGCCCGTGGCCTAAATTAATCACATACATATTTGTCATACATGCGTAGTCATCTCGATCTATTCATAGCACATACAGTGGGCTGAGTTAATTCCTTTCAACCCCTTTAAAACTAACAACGGGAATTTTATTGATTTCTTTTTCCCAGTTCAGAGCCTACGTCACTTGCAGTGCGATTGTACGTACCATTTTTTTGTTATTGATAGCATACTGTACCGAGTCGACCACGAAGACAAAATGTATTTGGTAAATTTTGCCCGCGCGATATCAAATTTTGTTGGCTAAGTTGACCCTGGAATCTATTATAACCCCCTTACCAATAAACGCGTTATGACTTATACAACGGTTATTACAGGTCTACTTGAACTGGTTATTCCGTATTTGACATACAACTGACAAGTTAAGTTGAGCTTTGTGTATCTTTGAAATAGCATTTTCTGCCATTATTAGTAAGGTCCTTAGAATTCAGGCCGTAGTGTAACTCAATATTGTTCACCGAGTATGTTGACAATACTGTCAAATTAGTAGTAAAAGTGACAGTTTGGATCCACAAGTACACCATTTTCCATACATCTTGGTGGAAAAGGGACAGAATGAAGGTGGCCAACTAGCATATCGACTTTGAACTAGCAACAGGTCCTATCTGGACTTAAAAGTTCATGCAATTTTTAAAATAAAGAGTACTATCTGACATAGTAATACTAATCAAACTCGTATCATACTGGCGGTTTATATAGGACGTATTGCCAGTTTTTTTTTTCATATTCTTGGCTCTTATGTTCAGCTTTAAAGCCGACAATTCTGCCACAAACAATGTAGTTATCTTGTATGTCAAGTTATAGTATAGTCATAGTAAGTCGTCAATAGTCAAAGTCGTGTCAAAAACACATTTGGTGGACATCACATTTCAATGCGTGGAACATTATACGGGAATAACAAATTGATCAAATAGGAGTCCTCATTTCATCACCAGCACATTATTACACTAAATCCACCACATTAACACAATCATTGCAGCGAGAAATTAATTTTGAAAATGAGAAATAAACAACGCCATTTGCATCTCATCGCTTCCCGTCACAAAGTCCGTATTGCCCGTTCAGAGTCGATATTGGGTATCAGTACCCTTAGTGATGTTTTAGTGACAGGGGCAGTACTGTCAATAGAAGCACTTTGCAAACAAAGTATGACAGTAATGACAGTTCTCCGCCCGAAATTCTGTCAGAAAAACGTCAAAGAAAATTCCCCATTGTTAAACGTGTTTTTTAGCAAAAATAAATGAATGTCTATGTCTGTGTCAATCTCTACACGAACATTTTTTCACCTATTAAGTGTCAGAATCGGATAGCATGACAGTTTAGACGAGGATTAAATATTAATTATGTTTTGTAACATAAAGGATTACGTATTGTGTCAAAATAATGACACAAGTGCATGTAAGTAAAAGATACAACAATCTTACCTAGACTACGCGCGTAGTTGTTTACTACTACGATGCGTAGCGTGTAGCGGGCTACGAGACGTAGCTCAGTACAACGCGTAGTCTGTTTTGTGAAAATGGTTATCAAAATATATAAAACGAAAAGCTGACTGAATGACTGAATGACTGACTGACTGACTGACTGACATATCAACGCACAGCCCAAACGGCTAAACGTAGGGACTTGAAATTTGGAACAGACGTAGCTTAGGTACCATAGGGGTGCACTAAGGAAGGAATTCCCGAAATTACCACGGGAACGGGAATTAACGGGATTAAACGTTTGTATGAAAAATCTAAACCGCTCAAGGTAGACGCTTGAAATTTGGCATGCAGGTACCTTAGTACACTTAAAGCTTAGGTGCAACAGGCTAATGGAAAATTCCCATGTGAAGGGGAGTTATCGGGAAAAAACTTTTGTGTGATAAACCGCTCAAGTTAGACGCTTGAAATATAGGATGCAGGTACTAAACTACGCGAATGAAATCGCGGGGCGTCCACTAGTATACGTATATATGAAAACCCGGCTACGTTTGAGAGATGTCATTCGGTGACCGTGACGTCATATGGCGACTGTGATTAGTTTGTCAGAACCTTGACAAAATACTCGACAAACTGGACATTCTGAACCGTCGTATTCATGAAAAGTTGAAACGTGAAGTAACTAGTTGACGTATGTATATCAACTTTGATTGGTTACAATATGTTTCCAGGATCCCCCTATTAAGTTTAAGAAAAAACCTGTAACAGGGGGAACCTGCCCTTTCGGGTTCAAACAAGACATGCTTACATTGAAAATTAGATTAAAAAGTATAAATAATTTGTACATACTAATAAGAACAGTACATATCTTTGAAACATAAAAGTAATTATCCCAGACGCGTTGAACACCAATGTCAATCAATAAAGGGTAAAAGAATTTCTTTTTCGCTTTGCCTCATTTGTTGAAGTAATTTATTTCATGCGCCATTTTGCTTAGCGCTGTGGAGCGATTCTTGTTGTGAGTAATTATCGCTTACTTTCGATCCAAGTACGCCGATTTGTTGAAACGTGTAGAAGAGTTATTCCGGGACTTTCACACAACGGTATATTGTTTTTATTCAAGTACATATATATATATATTTTCGGGCCCGTTGGTGTAGTGTTCAGCATGTCTGCCTCTATTCCGTAGGGTCGTGGGTTCGATACCCACCGCTGACAGGTACTTAGGTGATGAGCTTTTAAGTACTTGTTGTAAGTGTCCCAGACACGTAATTTATTAACTCAATATTGTTCACCGGGTATATAGGCGCGAATATAATCAAAGACAAGCTCGAGCTTACCTTTGTTAATTTACTCGACGTTTCGACGCAGTTGCATGCGTCGTGGTCACGTGTCTTTGATTATATTCGCGTCTATATACCCAGTGAACATTGAGTTATAATGTCTGTGCGCGTTTCATTAAAAAATGATCTAACTAACGTGTTTTATTTTCATAAGTATGTATTTAAAAGAAAAATAAATGTATTTAAATAAGTATATATCGTTGTCTGAATGGCACAAGTGCTTTAGGAATGTGTATGTTGTTGTAAAAATATTTATTTTATTTGTTTATTTATTATATAAGTCAAGCCCGTATCCTAGAGGGGTAGGAAGAGATCATTGACCTCCACTTGTCACTTTCCCGGCAAGTCTCTTTCACTTCTTCCTCATCCATACATATTTTCATTCACGCTTGCCGGTTTCGGGAGATCAGTACATCGGACATCGTGAATCCGTATTCTGTATTCTGTTGTGTATCATAACATAATAGTGGTTTTTAATATAGGTATATACATAATATTATAGAGAGGCCTGCACTAACTCGCCGGGTTCATAATAATGTACGTAGGTACACAACTTTACATCATCATCATCATCATCATCAGCCCATACTTGTCCACTGCTGGACATAGGCCTCTCCAATTGCACGCCACTGTGATCTGTTTTCGGCTTCTCGCATCCAGCTTCTGCCAGCAATCTTGCGTATATCATCAGTCCACCTTGCCTGAGGGCGTCCTACACTCCGTTTGCCGAGACGCGGTCTCCACTCGAGAACTCATTTTCCCCAACGGTCATCGGTTCTACGGCTAACGCACAACTTTACGTTGTATATAAATGAAGCTCCGATTATAGGTCTATTCTCCTCTCTCTCTCGCTCCGATTGTAAGTCTTCAGCGGATGCAGGACCTTATTATTTTTTATTATTACGAGATGGGATAAAGTCATTGAACTCGTGATACTGTTGCCGTAACATATACCTCTGTATATAAGTAGGTTGCCCCTATTTACCACAAGGGATAGTATTGAACTTAAAACACACCTGACGTAATGAAACGAGTGTGCTCCATCGTAGACCACATCGCTGCTTAACTTCAGGCAGGATGGTGGTGTAACGCTTATTCACTGTGCTTAAAAAAATAAAATAAACATTTACAAAAATGAACACGTAGGTAATAGTTTATTTCCAAAGTTCCGTACCAAACTAAACCCAAGACTAAAACCCTCTAGGGTCTACGTACATAACTTTCCGTGTTTTCATTCTCCTAATTAGTTATTCAGCGCACATCGCAACCACTTCAATTATTGTGGCTACTATCTACTTTACAGAATCCATCCTTAGGGAAATATTTGTGGAAGAATTTATTCCGTCCATTCTGTTTATACAATAATTGTCTTTTTTTTATGCTATTGCGTGATATTTATTTTTCCCGTCATTTCCGGCAGGGGATTACGGAAGTGGGTTTATGTAGCGCTAGAACAGTTATAGTTTTATTTGTTTCCGAAAGGATCGTTTCAGTTTTCCTCCCGTCCTGCATTATTAACGAGACGAACTTGTTTCAATGCCTTCCTCATTTACTTCATGTTGTTTCGTTGCCAAATAAGTATTTTTGTTGTTTTGTTTTGTTCTTGTGGCTACTAATTAGACGAGAGTGAAACCGCCCCCGCCGGCTAGTCAGCATCGGCTTGCGTTTGACGTCTACTTAATGGAACCCGACTTGTGTTTTGTATAACTCTTTTGCACTGAAAGTGAATGCAAAAATGAGCGCGGTTATTTCTCAACAGGTATTCGTTTGGGATGCAAAGATCTTTCTTCCCTTTTCGGTGAAATACAAAGCAAATAATGTTTTTTTTAATATCGTTCAAATTAAAAAAAAGGTAAAACGACGCGTGGCGTGTCATCAAGAATTTAAAAAAAAAGTAACCGATTTCAGCCAATACCAGTTCTCGACTCGTACGATTATATGGAGTTCTAAATCCTTACTTCCTTATCATGGGATCACCTTTGAAATATCTCCTTTCCAATAAAAAAATAATAATCAAAATCGGTTCATATATGATGAGCCACCATCCACGAACAATCACAACACAAGTGTGCTCCATTGTAGACCACATCGATGCTTAACATCAGGCAGGATGGTGGTCAAAGGCTTGTACATTGTGTTTAAAAAAAAAATACGGTCGAATTGTCAAAGACTCGGAAACCGCTTAAAAGCAGTATGTACGTACCTAAAAACTTTTGATTAATATACCAGATTATACGGCGATGGGCTCACCACCTGTCAACGGCGATGGGTTCAACCCCCGTCACGTTGGGTTATAAACGCTTGGTGAACCTTGGGTAATTGCTTAGCAAGTGCCTCTGCCTACCCCGCTTTGGGATTAAAAGGCGTGAAGTGTATGTATGTAATATGCCAGTTATTTTCCCGAATAACCTAAGTAATCTCTTTCCGTATCAGTAAAAATGTCAAGCAAGGCCGTGTTTACCACATGTTACATCATTTCAGCTGCCGTTTAAACTTAGCCTATAACCTAAGTAATAAAGCTTATATCTGGAGACTGAAACCAGTCATTAACATTTGACAACTCATTTACTGTATTAGACCCTTCTGTTTGTTTGGGAAAGTAATAGACAAACATACAGAGTATAGTCTCAGCTTATATGTATAGTAAAAAACCTAAATTACACTTCAATCCCGGAGTCCTCAAATACTTTTCATCTATACTAATATTATAAAGCTGAAGAGTTTGTTTGTTTGAACGCGCTAATCTCAGGAACTACTGGTTAGAATTGAATTTTTTTTTTGTGTTGAATAGACCATTTATCGAGGAAGGTTGTAGGCTATATAACATCGCACTGCAACTATTAGGAGCGAAGAAATAATGGAAAATGTGAAGAAAACGGGGAAAATTATTCATCCTTGAGAGCTTCCGTTGCGTGCACTGCGAAAATTACGTTTTTGGTGAAACAATGTTTGCCGAAGCAGCTAGTTTTAATATATACTCCAAAATATGATATTGTACTGGTAATTTGCGCATAACAAACCGTGACACTACTAAATTTAGGTTTACCTTAACAATAGTAGAATTTTAATGTTGGTACGGTCAAGTAGAAATCCTTAACACTTCCTGACTTCCAAATACACTTGAGTTATAATATTTTCATATGTTACACGTCAAACGGAAACCCTCTGTGATTACATTTGTGTAGTTTCAGTACCAAGTTCTATTAAAAAACACTACCAAAAAGTTTTAAAATCATCTATCAATCCGAAAGTAATGTTTTTCTAAGCATGTATAAACTTCTACACCCTTTTTAACCCCTCAGGGGATGAAGTTTTAAAAATCCTTTCTTAACTCACGTAAACATCATAAAAGGAACCTCTGTGGAAGATTTCAGCTTTCTAGGGTCAAAAGTGGCGTTTATGAATTAGTGATGAATGAGTAAGTCAGTATTTTGAGCTTTATATACATTATAATAGGGGACTCGACAAATTGTTTTTAAGGAAACGGGCACTGACATGATATTAAATGTTTAAAACGGGTGTTATAGCGCGAAGATTAACCAAAGATAAGAGAGATAAAGTCAGCTCGCGACCACGACACATGTAACTATGTCGAAACGTCGGGCAAACAACGAAGGTAAGCTGAATGCTTGTCTTTGGTTAATCTTCGCGCTATAATACCCGTTTTAAACATTTAGGGTCTTACTAATAATGGCTGAATTGCTATTTGGAAGATACACAAAGCTCAACTTAACTTGTCAGTTGTATGTCAAATACGGAATAACCAGTTTAAATATACCTCTAATAACCGTTGTATAAGTGACAACGTGTTTATTGGTAAGGGGGTTAATATCGACAGATGTTGTCCTTTTTTTACATGAGGGAATCCTCATAGGCACCTTGCCGCCATGGGGACAGCGAACGGGATAGTGTCGGACTCTTACCGACTAAACCCCCATGATGACACCTCCCTGTCGCAAGCAGGGCGGGTCCCGGGAGTACCCGAAGGAATTGCATCAGGACCCGCCCAAGCGATCGGTCCTGTCGGAC
>SJJU01014260.1:0-10335 GCA_012932125.1 Conopomorpha cramerella
ACAAAACTCTTTATTATATAAGTATTTATGAGGTTTTATTCGTAAGCTCAATACGAATAAAAATAGTAACTTACGTACAGTGTACCCATTAAACTCTGTTGATGTGCCTCTATAGCATTATTATAGTTAGTGTCACCTAAGAAGCAAATTCTGACATGTTGACACGGGTAGCCTAGACTGATAGTGTTCTACAATATTGGAAAGAGTCGATATTTTGGTACCATCAATTACAGTCTTCGTAAATGTTTTATGAGCAACTTAGCTGACGCCGACTATAAATTGATACTGAAGATTTGAAATAGGAACATTTGTGATTCATCAAATTAAGGATGACTTACTTATGTATTGACTTTAGTTCATCTCACTGAAAGTACCTACCTATGTATCTTTCTTTAAAAAGATTTAGTTTTGTGTAAAGTAGGCACTGCGTCGATACGAAATTATTCAATAATGACGGAAAGAGTTTCCAAGATCGAAACTTCTCTACCTCAGAACTTTACAGACATAATAATATTTCCGAAACCACTTTTCATCAGCCATCAAAATTAGCGTGGTAAAATCGTTTTAATGCTGGTTTCACTTGAAGATTCATCCACCAGACATAGCTTAATTTAATACGCGAATTCTTTTTACTTACTAGGATCAGCAAAGTTTTGATAAAAAAAAGGATATGAAAATTATGAGAAAGTAGAATTGTCATGTCTCCGTAGTCTTGTGGAGACATTACAAAAAACAAATAATTCACCATGTCTCCACAATGGGAGCCACATCAATGCGATGCTTTCTCTTAGAGCTATCCTAAGTGGTAATCGCAATACCAAGTAAGTGCCTTGTAAAATTAAGTCGGAAATTTTCGTATTGGTGATACAGAGTCGTTTGCCTGTTACTTTTTCAAAGGAGCATAGTAATGTTTCTGCTTAATATTAGGCGCTGTAGAGGAATAAACGTTTTTGTGATAAAAATAACAATAGGTCCCCGAATATTCTCATAAATATAAAAGATATGATTTGAAATGATTTTGAAAGCTATGTTCTCAAATTAGCAACCCCTAACTCTTGATTTTATGATTTATATTATTATACTATGCATTATTTATGTTCACATAAGTATAACTTATATAAGTAACATGTGAACATAAATATTGCAAATCGTCCAGTAATAGCTGTATCCACTTATACATAAATACGGTCTCTCTCATATGAAATGTGTGAAATTAAATTATGAGATTATGAGTGTACTTTACTGTATGTTACTTTTTCACGGTAAAAATACCGACGGACGTTGGGATATTGACGAAGCTTGATACTCGATGGGAATTAGGACATAGGTTATATTTTATCCTGGAATTCCGACGGCAATGCGGGGCATAACTCGTGACTAAACACTACATAGTACAAAACAAAGTGGCTTCTCGCTCTGTATCCCTATACTGCGTGTAAAAGGACCCCAAGTAATGGTCTTAGAAAGGCTGCGCTGTTTGTTTCGTCAATATGAATAACTTTTACTATGGTGATAATGCGGGGAAACGCAAAAACATTTTTTAATTCCATACAAAATAGAAATTTTTTTGCCTCGGGAGATGAAATTTTAAATGGATTTTTTTTTCTTTTCCCCACATTTTTGTCATAGTAAAAGTTCATACTAACGAGCCCGACAACGTTTCTAAGACCACTGCTCGGGGTCCTTTTACACTCTGTCATTGTTATACCTTTAAAACTACGCAGCGGATTTTAATGCGGTTTCTTTTCATACATAGATATATTGATTCCAAAAGAAGTTTACACTCTACGGATCTCTACACTAGAGAAAAACTTAGCTAACACTCTACGGATTTAAAATTACTCTACTCATCGTCATCTTTATAATCTATATTTCATTTATTTATTTATTTGTCACACCAAACAGAATACAATCCGTATATCACCAAAATTATACATATGTCAGAATTAAATCGTATTCCAAAATATGTACACAGAACCAAAACAGGTCACACTGTTAACTAATACTAGTAGGAATACTTAGAAGAATAGAGCTAAAATAACAGCAGGCCTATCAAAACGGCCCAAGAAAGACATGACAAGACATAGCAGGCACTGCAATTGGTTGATACAAGCTTAGTTGCACAATGTGTGACATAGCAGCCAATCACAGCGCGCATTTGTTCTATGTCTTGTCTTTCTTGACGTACTTAACTAAATGACACGAATTACATACACATTACAATTTTTACTAATCTAATGAATACTTGGTGATCTACGGGTTAAATAAAACACATCGACGTAATTCCCAATTTCGACTTTTTCAATGCCGCGTTGCATAGTGGGAAAGGCACTGGGTCACTCACAGAGGAAAACCCCACGTAAAATACTCCATTACAACTTAATTTCAACACGCACTCGCTGCAGCTAATGACGTAGTGTTTTACCTGCTTCGGCGACCTGCAAGTGGCGTGCAAAACAGTAATACATAGGTGGTTACTATAACTCATTATAAAATTCTTCTCAGAATTTTCTTACGAGAGAATATTGATTGACTGTGGAAAATATTGATGCTGCGTTCGGATCGGTATGTATAGTGTAACAAGGATTTTATGGTGAGTTTTAAATGTTCATACCTGTGGTAAAACGTAGTCATTAAATTATTTAAGTTTAGGTAGATACCTATATCTTTGATACAAATAAAAGCAAACAAAGTTAAGTTAAACATATCAGAGGCACTCGAGAGAGTTAGTGAGCCATGATACGGAACAACTTACCCTATGAAAACCCCATATCCAAAACCTTAAAAGGAAACATACTGTACCTCTTTATACAAACTGTCAGCTGATTACCACTTTGCATAAAGCTTCAGGTGGTTTCCTCTAGATTAATTACTGATGTACGATCCGTATCTACGTTAGCAAGTTAAAGTTTCTATTTATTTTTAAAATTCGCATAAAATGAGCACGAACAATGACCCGATTGGCATGGCCTTCAAGCAATTATAGAATTTGACACACATTACCCCAATTTGATAAGACCAGCGACGTACCTACTGTTGGTAAATTTGAAGAGAAGTAGCAGTCATCCCAACATACGATATACTGACAGTGTATTCCATGCTGATGATCTGGGATGTAAACATAAGGCATCAGCTGTCTTTATTCATGTCATGTCGAGCAGCCGACTATAGGGTCTGGAGCCTTAGGTTTATTCAGGCTATGAGCTAAGTAACTTGTAACTAAACGTACATATTGATAAGTGTGTGTACGTGAGAGTGGTTGGGAAAGGAAACGTGGTTAGTGGAAAGGGTGTAGGGTGTAAATGCACACTACTCACTAATATATATACTACTGAATGTATGGAAGCTGGAATCTTAGAATTTTTTATAGATCCAGTTTATTATACAAGTTTATTGTTCATAGTGATTAAAAAAAAACAGTCTGTGAAGAACTTTCAGGAGCAATTTCTGGTTTTTCGTATGTCTTCTATAGTTTAGAAATAATCACTTAACGTTACAATCTTGCATGTACATACATTCATACACTTCACGCCTGTCTCCCAGAGGCGTAGGCAGAGACTACAGATTCTGATCCTGACATACCCCTTTCGCTTCATCTACATTCATACATATTTTCATACATGACCTCCTGTTTCGAGTACTTTTGAGGCTCGATTTGCCACGCTGAATGTTTGTGGAGGACCTTGTATGGTATCCGAATTAATTAGTGCTTTCGAAAGGAGGCTGCCTCCAGCAGTGGTCTAATACAGACTGATGAGGGATATGATTCATTTATGAAAACCAGGTTGTAACCATTTGAGAATCACCTTCTTCTTCTTGACTCCTGAATATGATAGAGAGCTACGACGAAGTTATATCTTATTTATTAATATAAATTGTAGAAATATACACGATCGATGTAATACTTTGAAACAAACGTAAAATCATGAAATAATTCATACTGTAGGTACTTTTTTACTATGCGCAGTTATCTGCAATATCGTATTGTTATAAAATACATTATTTAGCACTATTATTAACAACAATAAAAAGAAAAAATGCCTTTGGAATTTTCCATAAAGTGAGCGAACACATGTTATTTACTTTTTTATTTACGTAATATGAACCTTTATGTAAATCTTTAATCGACTCAGGCGCATAATGTTAATTACAACAATTAATATATTGGCCGTGTGGTGACGGCGAATAGAATACATGTGTCTCCCAGCCTAACTTTTCCCGTCGTGTGGGTCGTAAGATGCGACAGAGGGAACTCTCCAGACGACGGGCAGCAGCGCTCTCTATGATTTAAACCATAACACCACTGCGATCCCCAACCCGCCTGCCAAGCATGGCGATTTTTGGCATCCCCCCGTCCCCAAATGATAATGGAAATCATTCAATCAAGGGAGGCCCTCGTCCAGCAGTGGACGTCATGTGGCTGATGGCATCTGGTACGTGTAGATGAGATCAAAAATTGCTGAATGTATCAGGAAAAGAAATTACACGAGGTCATCGTGGGGTTTAGTCGATAAACGTCCGACACTACCCCGCCCGCTGCCCTCATGGTGGCGGAGTGTCCATGAGGAACTTGAAAGTATTTGCTATCATTTAACAGTTAGATAACTCAAAACTCACCCGTAGATGGCTTGCATGTAGGTGCTAAGCAGGTAACAACATCAATACAGCTTTCCATGTTACTGTACTTTATGGCACCTGGACGTGTGGTGACGGCGAGTAGAATTCATGTGTCACCACCCCAGCCTAAGTTTTCCAGTCTAGAATGTCGTAAGAGGCGACCGAGGGAACTCTCCGGAGCCCAGACAGCAGCGCTCTTTCTGAGTTGAACCACAACACCATTCCTATCGAAAACCCGCCTGCCAAATGTGGCGATTATTGGCATTTCCACCCAAAAACGTCATGGAAATCATTGGGGGAGGCCCTCGTCCTGCAGTGGACATCATGTGGCCGATGTCATCTGAAACGTGTAGATGAGACCCAAAAGTGCTGAATTTATCAGGAAAAGAAGTTACACTTAAATAAACCGGCCAAGTGCGAGTCGGACTCGCGCACCGAGGGTTCCGCCGTACAAACGTAGCGGTTTACAATTTATCATTTTCGCTTTATCTTATATATCGCATATAGCTTTGCTTCGTGCTGAATTTCAAGATTCTGAGTTCACGGGAAGTACCCTGTAGGTTTTGATTCCCTAGCGTGTGACGGAAATTCGTCTAAGGTGTCGGTATAAACTGCTGTATCTTTTGATCGCGTTAACTTAGAAGTTTGATATTTTCACAGATTAAAGGAACAATAGACCTGAGTATTTCATGTGAATTTCAGCTTGATACGTTCACGCGTTCTTGAGATAAAGGGTCTTGACAGACAGACAGTCAGACGAACAACAAAGTGATCCTATAAAGGTTCCGTTTTTTCCTTTTGAGGTACGGAACCCTTAAAACACCTTTTATTCTTAAATTCTTCGTTTAATAAGCTAGTTATTGTTAAGAGATGCAAAATTTTTATGTCACGAAGATGTGACGCTGCTCCGCGGCCGCGGCCGCTGACGCGTCGTATTGTGTGATTCCAGGCGGTTGCAGACAATTGACGTACAATAGGTACATAGTCAGTCTTTGGCCGTCAATTCTGAAGCCTTTCGTATCAGAATAGTGCGCCGCTACCCGCACACGGCGACGCACGTAGCTCAGATCGACCTCGCAACGACCGCTAAATTATACGATACTCGATATCGAGTCGCAAAAAAAAAAAATACAAAAGAAATGTAACAGCTGGTACTTTAAGAAGTCGAACGAAACATTCCTAATTTTACTTAAACGGTGATATTTATAGTGATATTCATTTAGTATTAACAATAGTTTAATTACAAACATGTCGTCAAAAAGTAATTTGTTTTTCGGCGTGTGCTGTCTACTGCAAATTTTTGGGTAAGTGTTTTTGTTTATACTTTTAGCATAGAAAAACAAGGGCCAATATTAAATGGTATGAACAATAATTGTCTTATTACCGGTGCTTAAATTCATGAATAAAGTTAGTAATTTGTATAGTCCGGTTAGGTATTGAAATTTAGGGGTTTAAAAGTCTTATTCATCTACTGAGAAACATAACATGTGATTTTATACCACGTATTTTGTAAAGGCATACATACAATAGGTATATGTATAGGTAACAGCTATGTTAAATATTACAGAAATCATTTACCAAACATTTTTTTTCCTAGTTTAATAAAATATTTTAATGCCGCTCTCTTCCTCTATTCGATTCGATTTATTTGCAAACAATTATGCATTTTAATAGCATTATTATCAGTTACAGACAGTTATCTGTTATTACTTGAAGTTCTGTACTGAAATATGCCCAAAAGAAATGGCAAAGTGTATAATTCCCCTTGTAAACGATTTTTGACTTCGTTTAAGATTGCACTACCTACTAGTAACACTAATCGGTTATGACCTTGACTTATCTACTTAGCCTTAATTTTCCTCATTCGTATTTTACCTGCAACTTAATTCTTCAAACGAAAACGGTGATTCTTGTTATACATTCGTAAATTGATGCTTAAGTGTGAATTTCACTAGCTACGCTCTATACAAGCACAGCAATGGATACGACAATTGTTGGCGATTACGATTGGCTCGCATTAGTTTATTGCACTTCTATCGCACTCTTATAGTCATGGGTAAAACTACGAGACACTGATGATAAAACATTAAATAAATAAATTTAAGTTTGTAACGTTCGTGGTAAATTATATAATTTATTTTATTCTGAAAACTTACAGTACCTTCCTTAATTTCAGTTATTACGTAAATAAACAATATTGAATTGTTAAATTAATAAAATATGATTGATACCTTCTTATAAACGGCGACTATGTTTTTTTTACTATTTTGAATTAGGTCACCAGAATTTTTCAGAAGAAGTTCGATAGTTTTTGAAGCAAGATATCAAGTAGGTACGCGAACCACCAGAAATATACTGGCACGTTTCCGGTTGCTTTCTTATGAACAATCAAGGCTACAGCAAAATTATTAATGTTTGAATAATTCATTTTGGAAATACTTGGCCAGAAATCTTTCCATTAACATGATTACTTGACATTTCTGAAAAAAGTTTCAACAACCTAAGCATACGTAGGGACAGACAGAAGGAGGCGGCTTTGTTTTATAGTACTATGTATTGATGATACCAAATCGGAGAAAATCCGTGTAAAGGTGTGTGAGCCTTTTGAACAAATACGAGCTCACCAAAAAAAAAATCTTTCTACTGAAATGTGCGCCATTTGTAGTTCAAATATTCCATGTTATGCCGTGTGGTGACGGCGAATAGAATACATGTGTCACCACCCCAGCCCAACTTTTCCCGTCATGGGTGTCTGTGCGAGGCGACCGAGGGAGCTCTCCAGAGAACGGGCAGCAGCGCTCTCTGTGAGTTAAACCACAACACCACTGCGATCGCCACCCCGCCTGCCAAGCGTGGCGATTACTGGCATTTCACCCCAAATTACGGATCTCATTGGGGGAGGCCCTCGTCCAGCAGTGGACGTTATGTGGCTGATGATGATGTTATTTAAGGGGAGGCACTCGTCCAGCAATGGACGTTATGAGGCTGATGTTATTCTCAAAACAAAATTACTCTTAATATGAATGTTTAAACGTTACAAATATCTAAATGGAAATTGCTATTAAAACTATATTACACAATTTAATTGATTCAGGTAGGCTGGTCAGTGATGTAGCAATTAGTTTATAGCGATATGTAGATGCTATATAGATGGGCGCCAGGCCCTAATTTCGGTTTAGAACATGGTTTGTAACTACTTGTCTTTGATGAATACCTGCGCTTCTCCCGTTCTCTGGAGAGTTCCGTCGGTCTTCCGCACATACGCCTTCCGCGACGGGAAAAGTTGGGCTGGGGAATTACCTACCAAGGACCGTAAATTGCGAGACAATTTCATTCAAAACAAGTTTGACAGCGATTTTACTCTATGATTCTGTAATTAAGTCACTGTCAAATGAGTTTTTCGCTCGGTTTTGACGGTCGGCGGTTATAACAATGTAAATGGAATTATCAATGAATTTGACAAATTGCGTTGCATTGCAAAAGTGATCTATTTTATTAAACTCCCTGAAATCAGACTTTAGCCAATAATATTCTGGTTGTAAGGAAAGTGACATACCCATGTAATATATAAGCATACACCTATACATAATTAGTATTTTTCTGGTGGGTATATCGCTCGGGCTTACCTTTGTTTTACCCCATTTTTCACAAAAGCTTTACACATTTATTATATTTCCTTTTATCCCAAAGCGGATCTGGTACAAGCTTTCGAAGTAAGTTGGTGCGTGCAGTTTAAGGGTTTCCGATTCCCGAAATCAATACGGGAACGTAATAATTGGTATAAAACCTGGGTAACACCGCGGGCCTAGTACGTATATTATAATTCAAAATATTACAACATTGTTATGACCATACCACAAACTGTAATTGCTTGTACTGTATTTCCTGGGATCTGATTTATTGTTTTAAATTAGATCGATGCAGCTATAAACATAGCAGTCTCAACGCCATAAAAATAGTATTATCATAAATCGTGATGATGGCGGGTACAATGCAGAAACACTGATCACGCGTTTAATCTGTTCCGATTTGCTCTAATAACTCGCTTGTAAACATTTTCATTGACAACCTAGTATTACAGCCTAGGACACACTGAGATGCAAAAAAGTTCTTTAATTTCTGATTGAATTTTGCGTCTATGTTTTATTATGTGAATAAACAGACAATTATGTGTGACAAAGAATTTGATCCACCGCCACGTTGATGACTTTATTCTGGTGCCCGTAAATAGCGAGTGACATCTTAAGACTGTAATCTTTACAGCTGTTCGCCCTACAGGGCAACGTAAAGATATTAGACGTACGCGTACTATAAGTGCGGGTAAATCAATTTTTTGCAAGCCCTCGAAGACCAGCTGTATCTGGTTGAAGGGATATACAGAATATGAGTGTACGATCATTTCAATGTTTTTGTTAACTAGTACACTGGAATCTCCAGGACAAATTACCAACGGCGGATTCATATGGTTCCAGTCGAGTAACCATCTCTACAATGACACGACATGAGCTGACCGTCGTCGTCGGCGAACTTGTAATCATGCAATTCCACCGTGTCGATAGCATCTCTGGCGACCTTGAAACAAGAATGGAAAAAAATGTACAATTCTTTAATATCAACAAACGTTGCTAAGGACAAATCCAATTTAAATCTTCGCCAAACAAGTTTTGAAAAAGAAAATAGACGAACATATTAAGATAAGGAATATGCGGATTGTGATTTATCATCACGAAACGTTTTTGTATTAAGTTACTGACATACTGACTTTTAGAGCGATTTCTGTAAGTAATCTTTATTAAGTATTGTTTCGAGTTAAAGATTTGTGTATTGATAGCCTCATACTTATTTACGGTAATTGTTGTCCAAAACATGTATTATCACTAAAAGCATGTATTATGACTACCTAGCACGAACTAAATTCCATCCTATTTCATCAGGACATTGTAACTGCGAAGAAGGATAATTAATTGCATATTATTAATTATTATTCTACGATGTTAGTAATAGGTACTGTCTTAAAACTACTATGTAGACAGCATTAAATATTTAGAACTGATACTGGTCTAAAAGTTTGAAAGGTAAAAGAAATGTTACGTGCAGTATGATCTCCAGATTTTTTTTTTATCACCAACATCCTGCCTGATGTTAAGCAGCGATGTGGTCTACGATGGAACACACTTGTTCAGTAGGTACCTATTCACCCGCGACTTGAAGACCTTTAAACTATACTGCGCAGGAAACACAGACTCCGGCAAGTCGTTCCATATCCTGGCGGTACATAGTAGATTCCTTCAAATATTGGAATGGAGCACGAATATTCTTAAAAAAATCTTCAATTGTCAGGTTAGTTATCTGATTACATCCTTTCCTCAACAACTTTGTCCACCCTTTCTTACATGTTACATATTTCAAAGAAAAGTAGACTCATAGGTTGTACTCGACAAAAAAGAAATAAAAAGTTGCGCAATATCTATTTTTGTCAGTCTAGCCACGTAGCGTTATGTTTTTTTTTTCAAATACTAGTTACACAGTCGAGGTGTTGGGTAATAACATATTGTCCTTAGGCATTTTGCGCAAGAGTTGATGGAGTTTTAGCACAAGGATGACATAAGACTCATCGTTACTGCCGATTAGTTACATTTACGTAACAAAAATAATTATTATGTTGCACTTAAGTTGAGAGGTACAATTTAAATAAATTAAGCTGTTCGAAGCTTTTTA
>SJJU01014261.1:0-18715 GCA_012932125.1 Conopomorpha cramerella
CATCCATTCTCTCCATATGCCCAAACCACCGAAGCATGCCCTTTTCAATCTTGGTCACTACATCTTCTTTCAAACCGCAACCGCAAATATATAATGTATAAAATGGAAAATGTATACTATGGTCTTATTTGAACGTCAATATTTCGTGGTGGAATACTACAAAGATCTTGTTTTTTCGACAAGAAAATTGTGAGTAAAACTTCGTCTAGGTATAAGTAAGTGAAATTACTTTCTTCATGTTATTCTCTTAAAATATTAGTTTCCTTTAATAGATAAATCAAAACAATCGTAATTCGTATGACATTATCAAGAAAGTGAAATCTGACAAATGAGACTGATGGAGTAGGTACCTAACTAAATACTTACTTATTATGTATTTAACTGAAATGAGGAGCTTTTTTAAAATAATCAGCCTGTCAAAGATAGTTGAAAATGAAAGTGACTACTTTATTCTATGATCATACGTATTCGGAATCGCACTTTTGTTGATTTTTTAACAAAGAAAACTCTTAATTTGAAAGCTAGCTGGGTACCTATCGGATTTAGACGTCATAAGTGACGAAAGTTTGCAATCGGATAATTGCAGTGGCATTAGTCATTCTATACAATAATTACTAACAAGTGATTCAAGTTACCACTGAAACGTGTTCTTTTTTTTCTTAAACGTGTTCCACAGCATCTGCAATATTCCGTTACAATCAAACGGGCCAATAGGAAGCCGAGTCCTGCATGGCGCTATCAAAATTTTAATCGCGTGTGAAATAAGTAGCGGCCGGTTTCAAGACAGTATGGGGAGTCCATGTCTTCGCGGGGAAATGATCTCAGGGAGCCACTAATTCCCTGTCTCGGCCAGTGCAGAGCACTCGGCACCCACAGATAGCCTCATGCTGATCCTCATCAGTACTGATTGCATACCGATTCGTGTGTCACTCGACACTCACAGACCGGGCCACTTTGACCCGAACACACACCGCTGAAGACAATTTGACTTTCTTTTTTACGTAAAATATTTGAGTAGCTGTGTTTATTCTATTTTGCTACAGTAACGGCTCGTTTATTCCTAGTTCCTTTATCCGGTCAATTTTGGAATTAAACGTGTAAATTTTCCTTATAAAAGGGTTGCCTGGGTCTCAACATATTGAGTTTACATTTATATCTGGATCTGGTCTTATGTAAACGTCAGATTAATTATCTTGCTTTTTTCGATAAGAAAATGGTGATAATTCTGAACGCAGTCAATTTCGCTAATAAGTGAAATTATTTTTTTCATATTCGTAGGGCAACGTGAAGGGAATTAAATCTGGAGAAAAAACTGATACAGCAGGTGAATAGGTATATATATAACTATCTACTTAAGTATACTTAAAAAAATAAGTATTGGATCTGTATGCCATTAGTAACGGAAACTTGCAAAGGGGTCATTGCAGTAGCATAAGTCATTCTATACAATAATTTCGAACAAGTGATTCAAATTCCCGCTGAAGATGTTGTCCTCAAACGTGTTTCACAGCATCTGCATTATTCCGTTACAATCAAACGGACCAATGGGAGGCTGAGTCCTGCATGGCGCTATCAAAATTTTAATCCCGTGTGAAATAAGTAGCGGCCCATTTCAAGACAGTATGGGGAGTCCATGTCTTCGCGGGGAAATGGTCTCAGGGAGCCACTAATTCCCTGTCTCGGCCAGTGCAGAGCACTCGGCACCCACAGATAGCCTCATGCTGATCCTCATCAGTACTGATTGCATACCGATTCGTGTGTCACTCGACACTCACAGATCGGGCCACTTTGACCCGAACACACACCGCTGAAGACAATTTGACTTTCTTTTTTACGTAAAATATTTGAGTGTTTATTATTTCTAACGTCTCGTTGTTGTAACGGCTCGTTTATTCCTAGTTCCTTTATCAGGTCAATTTTGGAATTAAATGTGTAAATATTCCTTCAAAAAGGGTTGCTTGGGTCTCAACATATTGTGTTTACATAATTATATATGGTTAGTATTTAATTTGGAAATATTGCTGATTAATTATCCTGCTTTTTCGATAAGAAAATGGTGATAATTCTGTACGCCAAGTCAATTTCGCTAATAAGGGAATTAAATCTGGAGAATAAACTGATAGAGCAGGTGAATATGTATATAACTAACTATCTACTTAAGTATACTTAAAAAAATAAGAGTCGGATCTGTATGTCATTAGTAACGGAAACATGCAAAGGGGTCAGTGCAGTAGCATAAGTCATTCTATACAATAATTTCTAACAAGTGATTCAAATTCCCGCTGAAGATGTTGTCCTCAAACGTGTTTCACAACATCTGCATTATTCCGTTACAATCAAACGGACCAATGGGAGGCCGAGTCCTGCATGGCGCTATCAAAATTTTAATCGCGTGTGAAATAAGTAGGGGCCGATTTCAAGACAGTATGGAGAGTCCACGTCTTCGCGGGGAAATGGTCTCAGGGAGCCACTAATTCCCTGTCTCGGCCAGTGCAGAGCACTCGGCACCCACAGATAGCCTCATGCTGATCCTCGTCAGTACTGATTGCATACAGATTCGTGTGTCACTCGACACTCACAGATCGGGCCACTTTGGCCCGAACACACACCGCTGAAGACAATTTGACTTTCTTTTTTACGTAAAACACTTGAGTGTATGTTTTTTTAGATTTTGTTACCGTTACTGGCTCTCTATCATATCGACCTTTAACCCCGTATTCTGATACAATATCAGTACGTAATTGTCGCTTGAGCACAGTGTGTCTTTCAGACACGTATACTGAAAGGAGTATAAATATAATGTATATAATATATATTTCTAGTACATTATATGATTATGTGTAGGTATGTGTATGTTTTGTGTACAGCATGTTTATGTTTTTTCTTAGAACTATGCTGTAAGGAACATTATTTCTCCAAACATATCGCCACCTTAACCATACCGCATAGCCCAAGGTTAACTGGAAGATAATGCTTTGTAGCCTTACGTTCGCCTTTGTACAATTTTAGTGCAATAAAGTATTAAAATACAAAAAAAATAAAAATATAATAATAAAAAGATATAATAAATAATATAAAGGTGAACCGAACACTTGACATATAAGTTGTATGCTTTATATCAAGTTTCAAAGGTGACGAATAATCAATCATTAGTACTTCGAAGTATGGACCATAATCAGAAATGCGTGCTTGGGGAGAGGTATCAGTTTTTAAAACAAAGACTAGTCGTCCTAATCGATCTCTCGATTACATAATCGAGACAACCCTTTATTTTATCCGTAAAGAAAAGGTCGATTATACTGATTACTAAGTCACTTTCTTATACTAGGTGGAATTACTGTCTTGAAACTAGGTATCATAAGACATTTTATTTTCTTAAATAGTAAATCATTCGTTCTTTCTCAAAAGAGATGTATAACAACATTGGTGAATGCGTTAACGTTAACGTTTTTTAAAAGAGCCCTTTACAAAATTTCAGCTTTCAAGAGTCAATTATTTTATGATAAAACTACTACTACTTATTATGATAAAACTATCAAAACAAACGAAAATAAATATAGAGTAGATAAGTAGTTGTACCTACCCATACTTCTGCAGCGAAAACTTACCTGTATCAATAACTATCAACGTCGTTGAATTTTATATCTACTCTATACTAGCAAACAACTTAGCAAGAACTTCATATAAGTTCATAACTACGTACTTGTTTTGCACACATAACGCCAAAGTTGCACGCATAAAATGTGCTAAGTATTTGAAATTGAGTTTCATCTTGACTGCACATTCTAAACTACAGGGTATATTAGAGCACGTCTCGTTCGAGATTAGAGTGCGCCGCAGCCGGACAATGGCTGGGCACAATGCACCGAGCACTGAGCCGATCTACTGCTGAATACCACCACCATCTACCACTTGCCAACGACCTATTGAGAGAATTTAAATAAAGCGTACAGTCGGCCAATAATATCCATGGTCCCAATTAAAAATGTCGGTAGTGCAATTTTAGGAATATGTAATAGTGTACTTGTCTACACCGTTAGATCAGCAATATTAAGATCTAAAAACTTATACTTATTACATCACGTAAAGGTACCAAAGATTATAAGCTGTTGTAAATTTGAAGTACGTACCACAAGTAGTTTAGTCTGTGGTTTAGTTTTAATATCCAAAACTAACTTCTCTCATGAACATGTTCCGTTTTGTAGATCCGACTTAATAGGGACCATCGATATGGTCTTCTGGTGTTAAAACTCATATTAATGTTATAAAACAGGTAATTTTTTAACCGATTTCAAAAAAGGAGGAAGTTTTCAATTCGACGGTATTTATTTTAATGATTGTTACCACAAAACATTTGACTGGGTGAACCGATTTGGATGTTTCTTCTTTGTATGCTTCCCATTTGGTACCATTTAAATTTGGTACATTTCCGACAATAGCATCCATGACAAAACTACAAGAGTATTAATACTTTACTGGTTGAAGTTGGTTCTTTTTTTTTTCAAATAAACCAAACAATAATGAGAATTTTAGTACACACAATGAATACCAATAATAGCTCATAACACACCTACCAAGAGTAATATAATTAATTTCATCAAAATGAAACACGATCACTTATTGATCAAAAATCATTACTTATTTCTAAGGTTGCTTTTGGTGCTGTTATTACTATTTTTGTATGCAGGGAACCCTAAAAAGAGAGTCAAATTGTCTTCAGCGGTGTGTGTCGGTCCAATATGGTCCGCGTCTGCGAGTGTCGAGAGACACACGAATCGGATGCAACCATTACTAATGCGAGAATCAGCATGGGGCTATCTGAGAGAGTGCCGAGTGCGTTCCACTGGCTAGACAGGGAATTAGTGGCTCCCTGAGACCATTTTCCCGTGAAGACATGGACTCCCCACATTGAAGCGAACGCGCCGTCTACTTATGCCGCACGCGATAAAAATTTCGATAGCGCCATGCAGGATTCGGCCTCCTATTGGCCCGTTTGATTGTAACGGCAGAAAGCAGGTATAGGGGGCGTTTTTGGGATCGATCAGCGGCAATTTGGCGCGAAAGGATACAATGACAAAATAATGTAATGTTAGCGATGTGATATTGGTTTACGAACTGTTTCACTGATTACTAAGATTACCGTGTTAAAATAAAGTAAAATGAAAAACGTGTTAAGCATGTAATATTGTTGAACTTAACTACTTAGTTGTCGGTTGTTTTTAAATTAAGTATTTACTATTATTAAACTACGTGGACGAATTACTCATCCACTACTATTTCCAACAGTAAAAAAATCTAAAATAGCTATTTTTTCTTATAACGCGCATAATATCCGTTCGTGAATAATTTTTACCTAGAATCGATGTTAAAATATGGAAATTCCCAGTTTTATCTATGAAGTTGGCACTTAGGTAGTCGTAAAATTATAGTAAATTCGAGTTGGTACACGAATATCATTAAAACTTTTATCATTACCAATCAATGACCCGAGTGTATCGACTGAGGACACGTTAAAACTTTGTTTTTAAAGGTAGGTATTTACCTACTAAAAAAAAAGAAGAAAAAAAAAACGGACCTCTCATCTGATGCTTTTTCGTCCATTTTTATGTAAAGATCCTTCAATGCGTGGATGTACCTCTAGTGGATATTGTAAATACACACATACTGACATAAACACAAGTTTCTAAGCCCTATTTGGGTTATTGAGAGAATTTTACTTTTCAGACATGATATTATGTATGTCACTTGCACTTAGTCTAACTAATAATACAAGTGTCAAGTAGGAACAGTTAAGGTATCGGTAATAGACACAGACCACTATGGAAGGACTATACAGTAACAAAAGAACAGCACACATTAATATTTCAATCATAAATTATATAGACTTACTAGCTGTCCCTAAGAGTTAGTATGATCAGAACTTTGTCCAATAGTCGCTCTCGTACCCCAGTTTCTATGCCGTGTATTGGAAGACATATAGCTGGTAGAGTGGTAGAGGTAGTAGAACAACTTAAAAGAAAAAAGAGCCGACTTCAACCAGTACAATATGAAGACTTTTGTGGTTTTCTCTCATGGATGCGATTGTCGGAACTGAACTAAATTTAATCCAAATCGGTTCATCCATTTGATGTAAAATACATAAAAACAAAGCTACCGGCTTTTTTTTAAACCCAATGAACAAGCGTTTGACCACCACTCTGTCTGATGTTAAGCAGTAATGTGGTCTACGATGGAACACACTTGTTCATTAGGTACCTAGTACCTACCTATTTACCCGTGACTTGAAGACAATTAAAATCCTCGGTATCCTCCGTTGAAATGATATCCTCCTCTTTTTGAACTAACTTTTTAGTAACATTATTTTTAGAATTGTTTATACCTATAGGAACCTTGGCGGGTGTGTCAGCCTTAGTTCGGTCCGGTGTTATTTTTCTTGAGCAAGGTCATATTCATAGTTTATTTATCGGTCACTTAATACAAAGGTCCGTCAAATATAGACCTATTAGCTAGTTCTTCTTGATTATGATTTTAAGATTTTTTGGAGTTTTAAAAATAATAAAATCAATACATAGCATCAAAACAAAGTCGCCTCCCGCTGTCTGTCCCTATGTATGCTTAGACTTTTTAAATTACACAACGCATTTGGATGCGGCTTTATTCAGTAGATAGAGTGTTTCTTGAGGAAGGTTTATATGTATAATAACATATGCACATTATATTAGATATACACTGTTAATAATGTATATTGGCAAAACAACGTTTGCCGAGTCAACTATAATAATCAATAATTTTATATGTAGTTCATGTAGTGGAAGTAAGGAATTATATTTTGTAATTTATCGTAAAGTCAAACGCTTGTTCATAGCGATAAAAAGAAAGAAAGGGAAGTTACGTGGCTGACTACTGAAGAAAAGTGTACTTTTTTAATTCTTATTGTAGAAGCAACAAAATATCTATTTCAATTGAATCAAAATTCTTATTGAGTTTTGTTCTAAAAATAAATAAGCATCGTTTTGAATTCGTAAACAGTTCTATTTTAATTCTTTCTATTCTTTTTCTACCTAAGTTCAAAGTAGAATAATTCTTGTGCCCTACATTCGTTACAGAAGTGTCTTTATGTACACACCTATTTAATACAATATCCTTGTGACAAGACAAAAGGCAGTATTATGAACATCTTGGTGTCGGATGACAGATCTTACAATAGAATTTCGTAGAGCAAGTTCTAGTAGCTCAAGTTACAAGTGAAGACGTGACGCTCTGTTAACTGTGACTGTCTGTGGGGAGAAGAGTGTGTCACATTGTATTATTGTCTAAATTTATTAACCGACTTCAAAAAAAGAGGCGGTTCTGAATTCATCAAAACTATCTGAACCGCCTACCGTAGTTTTTTCTAATGTATATTAGTATCATACCTCATCATCATCATCAGTCCATACTTTCCCTCTGCTGGACATAGGCTTCTCCAATAGCACGCTACTGAAATCTGTTTTCGGCTTCTCGCATCCAGCTTCTGCCAGCCATCTTGCGTATATCATCAGTCCACCTTGCCTTAGGGCGTCCTACACTCCGTTTGCAGCATACCTGGATACGTTATTTGGCCAATTTGCATTATTGGCAGTATTTCCCTGTTATTATTATGTACGTATAAACTTCCACAATCCTTTTTACCCCCTGAGGAGATGAATTTAAAAAAAAACCTTTCTTACCTCACGTAAACATAAAACGAACCCCCGTGCAAAATTTCAGCTTTCTAGGGTCAAGAGTTTAAGCTAGGCCTTAATGATAAAAATATAATCCCTGTTTCCCTTATCCACGGCATCACGCGTGGACGGCGGTTGCACCGATTTGGTTACTTCTTTTTTACTGTTGTTTGGATTTTAAATTGTCAGGAGAAAAATAAATAAAAAAAATGAATACACTTCACGCCTTTAAAAAATAAATAAATGTAAGACAATTTCGTGCCAAATCATACTAATTAAAAAATCAATATTCATACTCAGGACAAGCCAACGTTTGTCGGATCCATTACAAATAATAATCTTAAAGATTAAAGAAGTAACTTCAACAAGTAATAGCCCATCCAATTTTTAAAGTTCATCTCGATTTGAGTAGCTTTGCCATCATCACACCCTGATATTCCGTATGTCGGGTCTTGGATATCTTGGAAATATCTTCTTTCTAACAAAAACCGTTTCATAAACTGAGTTAACCGCGAACAAACATAAAAAAGCCTATGTCGAATTGAGAAATACGACTATTTTGAAGTCGAAATATCATATAATGGCCTGGCATGAATCCTGAGTATATAAATATCTAGAATGTGGAATATCACAATAGTATATTGGTGATTATTGTGGGGGGATTACACGGGCAGAATTGGGGTCCAGATCCCAAATTACTTTTTCGTCGAAAGTCGTTGAAAGATTTCCATTACTTTGGTACGAGTATTTCTTAGGTATCCATCTAGATGATTTCTCGGGTCAGACGTTTGTTCCCTCTTATTTTCTTAAAGAACTGTTTTATAGTCCTTAAAGTAAAAAAAAAACTAATGATAATCATTTGTTAGGAAAAACGTTTTTTGAACCGTGGGCATTTTCTTAGCAAATGCTTCTACCTACCCCACTTGGGATTAAGAGGCGTGAAATGTTTTTATTTGGAACGAAGAAAAAAACACGCGCACAGAAACTATTAGATAAGCTCAAGTAACAGCAGTTTTTTTCCCTTATTTTGTATCTGTGTAGATAATATTCTGTAAAATATTTTTCAATTAAAACTCAGCGTGACATAGTACATAATAAAGTTAAAAACACCCTTTAATAACGAGTTGAAATACTAAAACTTGCACCATAAGGCCAATTGTTCATTCACAGAGCTCTCTCTTCATATGTACATAATTACATTACGAATTCATAAATGATATTAATTTAGAGTTTCTGTGAACTCCTCTTCAAAGAGGAAGTATAATTTTCTGAAAGGAATTTCATAAAAAATGGAATTTGTTTGACGGTAGGATCACTTTACTGGAAATGAGAAATATTCCGTACTAACAGACTAGCGCCTCGCTTCGTTTGAATGAAGAATGAACAAATAAGATTCATATTATGCTGATTGTTATAGAACAAAGAATTAATATTTTTTTCCTTGCACTTATAAAGTACAGTACAACTTTAGAATGTAGTTGACAGTAAGTAGTTAGTATAGTATGCCCTCCGGATAGGAATAGGAGAACTAAAATAACTGGCTTTCAAGCTCATTATCATATATACATATACGTAATCTTTCTTCAAAATATAAAGTAAATAATTGAAGGTTACATTTATGTATCAATTGTTCTACACAGAGCGTATGGAATCGATTCATATTGATGTACAGTCGAATGTGACATACTACAATCTTTTCTTTAACTAATTATGGCTCCTCTTTTTTATATACAGTCAGACAATAGCCTTCTGAGTTCCAAAAAGAGGAAGTGTAATTGCATTTTCCTTGCTCCGAAGTCATTATCATGATGGCAACGTCAGCTTAGGGAAAATATAGGGACATGGTCGCTTAAAGAGTTTCGTGGTGTGTGACATCATTTACCATCATATAGTTAGGTAGTTCTCATAATCCTGTACTAATCTCGTACTAAAGTCGATTATTATCTAATAATAATCGATTTTTGATTTTCTATTATATAATAACAACTAATATTATAAGGGTACGTGTACCAATGGGACTCTTTTTCAGAGCCTATGTACGCAACGCAACGCTCGTACGGTGAAGGACAACATCGTGATGAAACCCGCACACCACAAGGTGTGTGAACCCTATACGGCGATGGGCTCACCCCCTGTGACGTTGGGTTAAATACGCTTGGTGAACCGTGGGTACTTGCTTTAGCAAGTGCCTCTGCCTACCCCTCTTTGGGATTAAAGGCGTGAAGTGTATTTATTTTTATTATTTTTATAAGGGTTGATACATAATATCTGATGATGCATCGAACGTATCATGGATTGTATGATGACGTTGGGTTAAATACGCTCGGTGAGCCGTGGGTACTTGCTTTAGCAAGTGCCTCTGCCTACCCCTCTTTAGGATTAAAGGCGTGAAGTGTATTTATTTTTATTATTTTTATAAGGGTTGATACATAATATCTGATGATGCATCGAACGTATCATGGATTGTATGATGATTGCATCAACGCAGTACCGGTTAAATAGATTTTTTGTATAATATGTATTTAGCCGTTTTGGCGCAACGCGACCGATAATACGTGACGTATCTTTTGTTAGATGTGTACCGACACTAAATTAATGTGAATGTAACTAAGTTTGTTTCGCTTTCACGGAAAAAAATACTTAACCGATTGTTATGAAAATTTGTACACATATACTTGTGAATATAAGAAGTAACATAGGCTATATTTTATCCTATAATTCCCACGGGAACGGAATCCACTTTGGGTAACTCCGCGGGGTGCAGCCAGTAGGCGTATTACTCGTATTAAAACATATGTTCAATGATATTTGCATTCGATTATTCTGAGTTGTATTTTTCTTATGAAATAAGCATGGTTCGTCAACAGTAGATACAAATCGAAATGTCTCTCTGTGAATAAAACTATCTTTCATTAAGTTGCTCACAGAAGATCTGTGTGCGGATACGCGGAACTTTTTCCATTGTGTGTAATAGTTGGACCCTTCCTTTGATGTTGGATAGTTCCTACGCACAAAGCAAGATAAGATTATCTGGACACAGAGTGGTCGTCTTTAGTCTCTGTCGGTCAGTAGGTATGTTTTGACCAGTAAAATCAAATCAGTAACTCAGTATATACACCATTTAATAGTAGTTTTTAAGGCACATTTGTATCATAATATAAAATAAACATTTTAAGGCCTGAAGAAGAACAACGGTGCGCTGTCCTTGACCTTCAACCTTGCGGTGTACGCCATCTTTTGTATGTCATTCTCCGTCATGAATTCCACCTCCTGCAGTTGTCCATTGGGAAGCAGCAGGTAGTATTTTCCAGAGGATTTCTGAACTTCAACAGGTGCTTCCAAATTTTCAGCTTCTGGGTTATCTGTTGTTGGTTCAGTACTTTCATCAGGTACTCCGTAAGAAGTGTCGGGAGCACCGTAAGTGTTAGCCGGAGTTTCGTTGGGCAGCGTGAAAGGTTGTTGCGGTTTCCATCCAGACGGGGGGTAAGGAGCTTGCTGCGGAGCTCCGTAGGTGTCAGACGGTGCCGATTCTTGTTTGGGTAGATTGAATGGAACCTTGGGCTTCCACCCAGCTGCTGGATATGGAGCTGCCTGGTCGGTTGTGGCTTCCGTCGGTGCATCTGTCGTTGTCGGCGCTAACTCTTGCCTCTGGAATCTGAACCTCGCCGGTCTGAAGCGAGGCAGCTCAGCAGCGATGGCCGAAGCAACGATGCACAAAATAACAAAACACTTCATTGTTCCTTGTTGAGGTCCTGAATGATGCATCTTCTTAGTTAGTCGCCGCTTATATACAACAGTTCGAGACATTGTCGCGGCAAATATGGTTTAAGGATAAGGTGGTGTTTAGGTTCCACGTCACGTAACTATTTGCTGACCTTTTGCGGCCTTGCGCGAACAGATTCGATAGTTTATTGATGAGGAAAAATATATGACATGTTAATAATAACTCATTCACTATTACTGATGACATTGTTACGAAATAAGTAATTAAAACTTACCATAATAATAGTGAAATACTTTAATTAAAAATATTGCTAGTCACTTTTACAAAAAGATTTATTTAATAAGCAGAAAAAAAATCTTTTTGAGTAATTGGTAAATTGGGCCTTTGATTTCATTAAAGTAGATACGTATTTGACGTAATTGTCTCTATCTTGCCTCAATTGTTAATGTACAAGTTATTTAACACATTCGGAATACTCAAAAAAAGACAATAGAGGTGTAATTCTTATCACGTCAGCAGGTGGTACGTGCCCATGAAAGGGTTAAGAGAAATCATATGTCCAGGGGTTCTACCGCACTTATTAGTGTGGTAGAACTTATTATGGACTTAATTTTTTCCCGAACTCCGATCTCTAATTCGCAGCTGACTGTACATTTCTACCGTTATTTTTCACACTTGGCGTATTTCCTGGTTAAGCTTGAGTGATTGATTTCCTAAGAGAACCGAACTTATTGGTTGGAAGTTGTACATTACGTAGGTAGGAGGCAAATAAAGAACATTTTTTACACTTGTTTTGCAGCAATGTAAATGGAAAATTAGGTCACATTCCGCTCGTCAACGATTTTGCATAAACACTTATATTTTCTTGAGTCACAAAAGCGTTAAAAAAGTAAATAAGTTAAACGTGGTCATTAAATTATTCATTTGGGAATTTTTAAAGTCTTACCACCGTATTCATAAAAAGTTAAAACATTGACTAAGTAGTTGACGTATATCAACTTAGACTGGTTTGTCCTTATTTAGCGTACATTTGATCAGTTTTTAAGACCTTTACCAACTGCGCTAGTGGCAGTTCTAAGTTTATGAATACCACGGTTAAACTTTACGTAAGTTTGTACATATAACTTTCGACAGCGTCAACAATAGAACATGATGTAATAAAATTCTTCTTTAAACAATATTCAGTAGATAGATATATTCGGCTCACATAAGAAACGTCAGCGAGAATCAACATAAAACTGTCTAAAATATTCCAAGTGTGTGAAAAAAAAACGTTTTCTTTTCCCGAGTTCAATCATTTACTTGGAAATACTGAAGTTATAGTAAGGCATGAACTGAATGGCTCGCCCCTGTATAAGAGAATCGTTGGGTGCAGATAGGTACTACACTGAAGAGCAGTTGCTCTCAAACACACTTTCTCTGAGTAAACATCTTTTACTTTAGTTTTTGCTGTGTCCGTAAAACAACATAAGAACTTCATGGATCTTTCTTTCTTCTGTTAGTTTCTGTCCGATTTTTGCTTTTAAGTTATTACTTTGCTCTTTATTCTGCACTTTTTATGTTTTTGCAGGAGTTTCGCATTGTACTTTATGGAAGTTATTCAGTTTTTCTCTTTTTCTATGATCTATTTTAGCCAATGAGCATCGAATTATAAACCATTAAGCGTATTATTGGAATAAGTAATTCTGGATTACTATCAATCCAGATTTACTTATTCCAATAATAAGTATAAGTTTTTAATGTAAATGATACGATGTCTTTAATAAAAAATATACATTATGTTTTGGCTTAGTTTTTGCAGTGTAAATGACCGTGTGACGGCAACGATTTAATATAGCAGCGAGCACAAAAGCTTTACAGCAAACGGAAGAGGACGATTCCGTGCACAAAGCGCCACGAACCAGGCCAGAGCAGCGACAATGTGACCGATCGCGGGTTCTTTTTTAATCTGCGGCATTCACAGTTTGTGGGGCACGCCAAACGTCCCGCTCCCTCGGACGAGTGCACTCTGCTTGCCCACTCAAACGAGCCTTCGCACCAAAAAGGAATTAATTCCTGTTCGTCTCACGTTAACTGACTGTGACAAAAGAGGGATTTAGGGTTCGACAGGCTTTGACTATTTCAATAAGAATTAGGTAACTACTCTTGGATTTACATTTAGTTATTCATGCGAAAATGCAGCTAGTCCGAACGGTAAGACCACATTCGTTGGAATCTCAGGGTGGAGTGAACGATCGTGGCGGAACTGCAGCGGAACTTTCTAATTGGCGTCATTACGATCAGTGGGTGTTGAGCGCAAAACTGCAATTGAGTTCTTACGGAACCCGGGGGACGAGGGTGCTTGTCACACTTCGCCTGTTATTTCAGAGAGCCCTGTTCCGATGGAAATCTTTGTTGAAAGGAAAAACTCGTAGCATTTTTCGTAGCTAGTTATTTTGGAACGGAGGCTTGTAAGGACTTCGGTTTCATTCTTTGCATTTCAAAGCCAATGTTTATTGAGAGTGCTCTGGCTTGTAATATATTTTTGTGCTAGCTCCGCGTGGTCGACGTAGTGACTCGGGGGTTTGACAAAGGTACAATTGTCATGGGACGTACGAATATCTAATGACAGCTGCTTTGTGTTTACATGTTGTCGATTGTCTTTGCTGGTAACTTCGATACATCTAGTTACTCTCAACAAATTGTCAACCAATGTTGCTTTGTACAAACTTTACATACCTACATACCAATGATAGAATTTAGAAGCGGTTCGATAGATACTTATTTAATTGTATGTAGGATGGTGGACTTAATACTAAAGTATTCTCGACCAGTCAACCTCACAACACGCTAGAACATAGGTGCGGGTCAGTGTTATTAAATTGTACAAAAAATAACATATTGGTACAAGGTACAGTGGAAACAAATTAAACATAATTAAATATAAATTAATACACGGAATAAATAGATAGATACGTATATAATCTATTATATAAAAATTAAAGCCACATTTCGTTGTCATTCCATAATTCCGGGACGGGTGGACCGATTTCGCTGATTCTTCTTTTGTTGTGATCACTAATGACAGCAGAAGGTTCTTATGAAAGAAAAAAATGACTTCCACTGCTGGGCACAGGCCACCCTAGATATTCATATTAATAGTTAAGACAGGAGAACGTCTTTCGAGTCCACAAGTTATACATAGAAATACACATACTACATAATAGTTACATACCAAACATATTCGATAAGAGACTACTCATTAAAAAAAAATTTTTCACGAATAGAAAATGCAACTGGAAGTAAGATCTTAGCTACAAATAGGCCTGTCGCTTTTTTACTTATTATTAGTTGAATATATTCAATAGCTAGTTCATAATAAGATACTTCTTGAGAGAACATTACGGGTCAAAAACCGCAAAGAAAATTATCAAGTGACATAAGCAGATTTTACTTGAAAGCAATAAATTACCAACTTCCCGCGCCGACCACAAAATTATCGATTAAGCTTTAAAAACAGAACTTGGAACTTAGGGCTCAAACACATCGCGCAACCGCAAAAAGTCTTTGCTTTAATTGGTAACAGTCGAACAACAATGATGTATGGGCTGATGATGATGAACAACAATGAGTAGGGGTAGAATTGAATAGCTTTATTTTCAAGGTGAAACCCCTTACTGAGAAGTACGTAGGTTTGTCTCTCTGGCATACATATAAGGTAGGTTAAATTAGGCGTGAAACTTTCAATATACACACACTTCACGCCTTTTGATCCCAAAGCGGATACGCAGAGGCACTTGCTATGCTCACGGTTTACCAAGCGTATTTAACCCAACGTGACAGGTGGTGAGCCCATCGCCGTTATAGGGTTCACACACCTTGTGGTATGCGGGTTTCATCATGATGTTGTCCTCCACCTCCCGAGCGTTGCGTTTGCGTACATAGGCTCTGAAAAAGATTCCCATTGGTACACGTCCAGTAGAAGGACTCGAACCCGCGAGCTCCCGGTTATTTGTCAAGCATCCGACCAACTGGACCACAGACGCTCTGTAATATATTTAGTTGTGCCCTGGATCTGGTTAAAATATAGTTAGTGACATAGGACTTCAGCACTTAAGTCTGATACCTCCAACAATATGTGTACGATAATCACCTGAGCAGTTGTCGCGTTAAATAGTTACTAACAAGCGTAAATACAATCACATTTTTAATTTTAACTAGCTGAACCGGCAAACATTCTTGTGCCATTATACATTATTAATAGTGTTGCCCTGCTACTATATGTATGTACTATACATATAACCTTCCTTGAGAATCACTTTATCTGGTTAAGATTCCGCATCTAAATCCGTTGCGTAGTTTCAAAGATAGGGACAGACTTTGTTTTGTACTGTTAGTGTATTGATTCATTGGGATAGTAGGTACAAATTATCTTTGCTCTTAAGGAACACGCGACAGTAAACTAATGATCGTTCAACAAAGAAAACCAACTTAAAAATAATCCGTCAAGGAAACGTCAAAGTGTACCGTGAACCTTGTGTCTGATGCGGCTTCAAAGTGTTGTGATAATGGCCGGCCCGTGACGCGCCGCGCAAAGCCCGGCTTGCCACATCCGCTTTTGTTCGTTAAAAGGTTTAACTCCCAACACCTCAGCACTTAACCCTTCGCAGCTCACGTCCTTGCATTGTGCTCGACAATATTTTTGTTTCCGCTTCTCCGGAGAAGTGGCAAACTTTGTTGGTACCTACGTGAGAGGGCCCGTTTTTACTCTCGTACCGGTTGCGAAATTATTTTCGAATCTGTCGTTTGGCGCACGCGGCTACGACCTTTGTTTACAGCGTGTTGTTTGATACGGTATTGAATTTAGTTTTTTTCGGGGGTAGAGTGTTTTTTTGCAAAATGCATTTTTTAAATTTCTGTTAGCGAAATTTGCATGCAGGGTGAGGAGAAAATACACATTTAAGTTGAAATCTGTTTCTGGAGACCCTACTGAATTCATGGCATCTCTTCATACAGAAAAGCATGAACAGCTGATCGAGTTTGTATGGGGAGGGATTTTTTTTCGTTCTGGATTTTTTCGACCAATCTTTCGATTCCTCTTTGTTGCTATAATGTGTAAGGTAACAATGACAAAACGATGCTAGTTCTGCCTAACCATTCATAGGATAGTTTGTTTGAATAACATTCATCTATTTCTCTCTCAGTAATCATTAAATTCTTGGGACGATAATTCACAACATCTCTATTTCACTCTCTCACACACGCAGCAAAGTCACGACCATAATCCGAAGTGGGGTGGACAGATCCCATGTAGACGCGATAACCCTCAAATCCCTGCTGGCTTCACACTTGGGGCTTAGATGTACAAATTGTAAGAAGGGTATTAGTGGTAAGTGGCTAGCTTATAGGTCATTAATCCCCTTCGTGTCCGGAGCATTTCTGCGGTCCAACCTAGTTAGCACATTATGTATTGATTTACATACTTAGTATATTTTTAAGCGACTTCCCAATAGAAGTTTTCGTCTATTTGACTAAAAAAAATATATACGTACAAAGTATATACCTTTTTTATGTTTGTTCGCCGTTAACTCCGACGTTTATGAATCAATTTTTATGTTTTTTTTTTGTTGGGAAGAAGATAGTGCCAAGAGTTTCCATGACAAAGATATCAGGATTTGATGATGGCAAAAAATATGCGGGCATTAAACATTATTATGACAAAGACCTTCGAGGTAGTGACCTAGACAGTGTTACGACCAAATCGAGCTGATAAATTTGTCACAAAATAACCCTAATGAAGCAATTTTATACACGCAATATTACGATTTACTTAACCGCATAGTTAAGAGTCATAAAGTCATAACTTTAAAGTGAATCGACATCAACAAACAATCAAAGATCATACGCATACGTAAAGCATACGCAGGGACAAACAGCGCAAGGCGTCTGTGTTTCATACTACCTATATCGATTTATGAGACAACATGAGTGACTGTACATTAGTATGTACTAAGTTGTTACCAGAATAACAATCTTTATGTCCTTCATAATAATAACCTAAATGCAACGTTTTGTACAAAGACTGATGTAAATTTTCGAACTCAAAATTAACTTAATTTTCCATGCCGCGGACACTTTACTTACGCGTATGTTGTGAAAGTGGAGAAAAGTTTATTTTCCCTTTTAGTATCGTTTAAAAGGCGTGTTATTTTGTAGGAAGTGCGGATTACCGTGAGCCTGTTTGACGGATCAGTACACCGAAGCTCCTTAATGCCCGTTTTGTTGCGAGTTTGTTGTCAAACAACTTTGAAACTTGTTAATGCGATAATAAATGAGTAATTCCCGTGACGGAATAGATACTTGAAACGTAATTGCGTTAATGTTTGTCAGTCTGTCGAGTTTTCCTCTTTAGGTACGTTGGCGGTATTGATTTGTAATTGGGAGGGTGAAGTTTTCTTTTTTTTTACACTTCCGCGAAACGGTCGGAAAAGAGATAAGTACGTTGACCGGTTTCGAGCACCTTGAGTATCCCGGAAGTCGCTGGAATAGACGTTGCCAGCACATCAGAAACTCATTTAGACCCGAAATTTCTGATTTATTATATTTAAAGAGCCAAGATAACTGAAGAATCGGTAAAAATGTAATTACAGTGATTTATTGTTGGGCCCTGTTTTGGACTTATATTTATATTTATTCCAAATCACATTGCAAAATATGACCTTAGGTGTATAGCGTGGAATGCGACAGAAATTATTGAATGATATCATCATCATGATTAGCCTATATTCGTTCACTGCTGAACATAGGCCTTTACAATTGCACTCCACTGTGATCTGTTTTCGGCTTCTCGCAGCCATCTTCACCATGCAGCTATGCACTGAATGATAAGCTAGCCTCTTAAAACAAAATTGTATAATTTATCTATTTAAACTTTAACCTCCAGGCTAGTCGATGTGATAGAAATTGGTAATGTGGAGTACCATGTATCATTCAGACAGATAGCTTGAGTTCAGATAGACTTGCATATTTTTTGTACATTCAGGACCCGCCCAGTCCACTGTCAGAAACATACCATTTATGCATTTAACATCATATCAGCCCACTGAGGTCCACTGCTACACAGGTCTCCCCTGCAAAGGCGCGCCACAACAATCCTCAAGTCGTCTTTTACGTCGTGTATTGGAAGAAATACATCTGGTGTCATTGTTATTACTTACGTCCAAGCGCTGCAAGTGTGAATCATCAATTTTATTGCACAGACTTTAAGTGAGCATTTGTAACAAACAGAAACTAGGTACCTACCTAAGTA
>SJJU01014266.1:0-11830 GCA_012932125.1 Conopomorpha cramerella
ATATTGAAGAAAGCGTGTGTATAAAATAATTATTGGCATGGTCTGTTTGCGATCTGGAAGATAGCTGTAATTTTGTGTCTATTAAGTTCTGTCTTATGTGTAAATATACTCATTTTGAATTAATTAAACCAGTCTGACGACGAAGAGGACGATTTAGACGAAGTTGACGAGTCAACACTTGACGACGAAGAGCGCAAGGTGTATGAAGCAAAACTGGCCGAGATAGAAGAGCGAAGGGAGATCAAGCGTTTAGCCCGGGAAGAGAGAGACAGGGAGAAGGCTGAGATCGCTCAAGCTAAGTTCGAGAGACGAGAGGCTCGTCGGTTGAAGAGGGAGGCTAAGCAGGCGGAGAAGGACGAGAGGCAGGCCAGACGTGATGCTGGTACATATGTGCCTTTAATTTGGATTGGGACATTACATATCATCGCTGTACTGTATTTATCCATAAATGTATACTTACACAGAAAATTAAAATATAGTTTTCTGGTGTTCTTACAAAAGTAATAATTGATTGAATTTTCGCTTGAAGTAATGCTTGATTATGCTGAAGTATAGACACACACACTCTAGTCAGCGCTACTGTAGATTTTGGGTCCACCGGGAGTCATATGCCGCATGTTATCAGATTGCTAAGCTCTTCCATCTGTTCTTTGACCTTTTCGAGACACGTTTGTAGATGCCTAGTATAACTAGATTTGATTATAAATTTGATAACCTGGAAGGTAGGTCATTAACACAGTTACCATGTTACGATACAGGAGAAGAAGGCGTTGATTCACCAGCGGAGGAGGAAGAGGAAGTAGATCCTGAAGAGTTGGCTGATATATTAGAAGAACAGCGGGAGATGGAAGAGGAGGCATTCCGAAGCGCGCGCTGGCCTGCTTATGTTAAATATGTTGACTCGTTGGTATGTACTTCAGGGGAGTGCAATTGGAGGGGCCTATGTCCAGCAGTAGACAAGTACAGGCTGATGATGACGTGGAAAAGAGACAGACTGAGGGTGGCACTTGCAAGTAGTTTGGTCTGAAACTTTTAATCTATATACATAAAAATCATGTTACAGTCGGCAAATAAGTGGTCTTATCAGTTTTAAGGACACTTCGAGTCTTAGCATTATAGTTTTCATAATGTGACAAGGCAAAATTAACCTTCTTGACCTCAGATCATATTAAGGATTTAAAGTGGTGGCCAATTTTCTGGTATAGGTTAAGTAGATTCGCTTATAGCCAAACCTATCTAGTAAACCAATATTTTTTTTATACACAATGAACAAGTGTTTGACCATCATCCTGTCTGATGTTAAGCAGCGATGAGTCTACGATGTAGCACACAATCGTTCACATTCGCTTTTATAATCGCTTTCCATGCGCAAAGACTAACGTGATCGTCATTTCCTAGGTGTCAGCTCAAGTGATGAAGGCAATACAAGCGAGCCTGGATCTCTTTGAACGCCAAACGAATTTGGAGAAGGGCCCATGCGTGGCCTTCATGGAGGTGGTGGCGGAACTGCGTGACCCAGACATTTACTTCTCGCCGTCACTCGATATGGATGACGAAGGTGGACTCTACGATACTATGAAGGAAATGATGAAGGACATGTTCATTCAGGCCACGCTCTTTCCAAGGATTGATCCGCTGATTGGAATAGACTCTTATGAAGGTTGGTGTAATTTAAATTATACTTTACTGAGATTTCGTGAAACCAAGTTATAGAAGAAATGTATGTTTGTATAAAGGACCAGGGGCGTAAGTCTACTACACTCTTTACAGGGGCATCGTAGCTTCAAACGATGTGTATTGACGCTACGATGCGAGCGTTGAGAGCGACGCAACGAGAGTGTCGAGATTTGGCCTCCTGAAAACTGCACGTAGAGAGTAGCAGTAACATACGATGATCGGTAGCAATCACTGAAGCCAGCTCTTGGAGCTAACTTGATTGTTTTCATACAAAAGTTGGTCGTAAATAACGACCAACTATGTTTAATTCTGTACGTTTTTATTTCAGACGACATCGCAAACGAGAATGAAATGATTGACCTGTACCACGAGATATTGGGTCGTATTGAGAATAGCATCAATGATGTGGTCCAATATGCTTCTGTAAGTTAACAACATTTGTCAATAATTAACATTTAACGTTTTTATTTTGGTCAAACACTCATAGTACAGCATTAAGATCGAATCTACACAGTACTACACTGCACTACTACATAGTACTACGCAGATAAGTAGATTAAGTAGTAGGTAAACACATCCTTTTTTTTTGACAAAATTAAGATAAAAAATCGAATATGATCAGTATGTACAGTGTGCAATAAAGAGTTTTTCAGAAGAGTGATTCATTCATTCATTCATGATCTTTATTTTATGGAAAAGAAAATGTAACTATATTCCTAAGCCTATAATTCCTAAAGTGCTTTACGGCTGCAGGTTTGTACATTAGTTGTTTACACACCAACAGAAATATGAGAAGTACACGCCGCTATGGCTGGAAGATCGCCAGGAGGTGCTGCAAAGCTTCCTCAAGTACGGACGCGTCATTCCACCGGAGGAGTTTGACAAGTACCGCTACGAGAATGGCTGCGACCCGCCCGAAGTCAAGCCTAAGTTGGAGCAGTATCAGATTGAGGTTTTACTTAGACTTTATTTTTTTATAGTTACAAATATGTTTACCCTCGTTTAGGTATCTACGTAGGGAAATGAAAATCTGAAGCGGTGGAAGATACCCTACATTCATTGGTCGATTAAAAATCATGTTTTTGTCGCATTGACGAATCAGTTGGCTAACACTTTTCAACTTTTTAGTGAATCATTCAGACCGCGGGGTTTATTGATGACGTTTCGAACAGTTCAGGGTCAACTCGGCGCACAGCATGAGAAAATATAACCCGTTTCTTGTTAGCATCCGTAATCCTTTAGATTAAGAAGTACAAGTTGTACATGAAGCTGCGCTAGTTCGCTAGTACATGAAGGGCCGAGTCGACCCTGTTCCGTATACCTTCAGATTGACCCTTACCTTCGGCTCGGCCGTTTGCGTACACGAACTATGATCTGAGATTGAGTCTAGATTCTTAATTTTCAAAGACTCAGATCAAAGATTTGGCCTGTTCTGCCCGCAGTATGTGGGCTAAGTTGACCCTGGAATCTACAATCCTTTAGATTGAGAAGTACAACAAGCTATACGACGAAGTGGCAGCGTTGCCTAAAGCTTATCTCTGCAACGGTTGGCTTAACCTCTGTCTCAAGCGCTTGAACCAGGCGATCATGAACATCATCTGCAAATGGAGTAACCTCTACAAGGAGAACTTGAAGGAACATGTCGTTAAAAGGTTTGTGGTCTTCGTAAATAGCACTAACTTACCTACTCTGTCGAGCAGAGAGAGAGCGGTTAACAAGAGCTGACACGTTCACAGTCATCATCATCAGCCACATAACGTCCACTGCTGGACGAGGGCCTCCCTCAATGAGATCCGTCATTACTCACAGTACTCACACGAAAACGATTTGACTAATACAGCTTATTTTTTACGAGTGTTACTAGCTTTGCTCTCGACCTGTAGTGTGTTTTTCGATAAGTTGTGGCAGTTAGAGTGAACTATTGGATTGGTCGCTGGGCACTATACCGAGTGTAAAAGGACCCCGAATAATGATCTTAGAAACGTTGTTGGGCTCAATATAAACAACATTTCATGAGTCAACTTAAATATGGACAACTTTGACTTTGGCGTTAATGCGGGGAAATTAAAAAACAATGTTTTCGTCTCCATATCAATTTTTTTCCCATTGCTCGGGACCCTTTTTACACGCAGTTGCGAGGACTCAATCAAGACTGTATTTAGTTATCATTGTCCAAGAAGCTTAATGTAAGCTCCATTTATGTTTGGACCTTAATCTCGACTTATAAAGTTATACAAATGTTTTCAGTCTCAATGATCTGGAGAAGTTCATTATTTACGCCACAAAGGAGCTTTCAGTGGAGCTTGCCGACGATGACTACGAGGGACTTTTACAGGTACCTAAATAAATTAAAATTTGGTTACTTTTTCATTTCAAAATACTTTGTGTGTTTGTACTACTACTAATACACTTGAAAGCCTTTCCTAAAAAATACAACCGTAACCAACACATCCAAGCAACCCCGTCCAAGTTTGTCAGTAACGTGAATAGCACTGATAGTCCTGGACTGTACGTAGGGTGAAAACACTGCATCCCCCTTTATGTATTTTCTGTATAAAAAAAGGATTGGTATAAGTAGCAAGTAAATTTTTCGTCAAAATATATTCCACCATTCTTAGGTAAAAAAAAACACCCAGATGTGTAGGTCCTAAAGCGGTGTGGGGCTCACAGACCTGTAACGTTGAACACTCCATGGCACACCATCTGGATAAGTACCCGGAGACATATCTTTGCCTCTGATGAAGAGCTTAACTCATATTATGTGCATATTATAATTTGCCAGGTTATGCGAGTTCTGAACGAAGTGCGCGCCAAGCAAGACGCTGGCACCGACACCATGTTTGAACCTTTACGAGACATCATCGATGTCCTCAAGGAATATGGTGTGGACTTCACTGAAGAGACATACGAACAGGTAACGTTTGCATATTTCAAGCAATTGGTAGTCTCTATAACAATTTTTCTATTTTGACGCGAAGCAGACGGAAGGGAGGGGCAGTCTTTTTGACATCGATCGATTCTGACGGCCGATTATCGCGCTCCCCAACATACATATTGGGTGTTAAGACTGCTAAATTCTCTCTCTCAGTTTTATTGCTCTGGCTTCGCAGCTTCATACGATGTGCATTGCTGGATTCGTTACTCTCCTTTCACTGTGGTCTCTAGTAAAACATGCGATGGCTAAGATACAAGAGCGATGTTTTTATAGCTGCGGCTTACTTTAATTTTTATAATATTAACTAGCCGTACAACCGATGACCGTTGGGGTTCTTGAGTGGAGACAGCGTCTCGGAAAATGGAGTTTAGGACGCCCTCAGGGTGACTGATGATTAGTCCAGCAGTTCCGGGCATAAGAATAGGTCTGAGGTTATCCCTTGCCTGTCGTAAGAGGCGACTGAAAGGGCGTGAGGACTGTAGCCTACGGGCGGGGACTCGTGCGCTTTAATTACGGTCCTCGAGGACGATAGCGGTACTGCGGTGACCCTGGTACCGCCCTGATTGCCGGAGATGGTCCGTAAGGGCCTAGCGCAGCTGGGGCCGCCCTTGATGTAGTGGCTAAGGTCGTTCCGGGGGCCCCGGCAGTAACGCGCGAGTGGTCACCGTGGGATTTTAGTGGGTGCGAGTCCCACATACCCCGCCGTTGTCCCCGCCAGCGGTGGGGTATCCATAACGGATTACCCCACGATAAAAAAAACTATGACTGATGATATTCGCAAGATGGCTGACTAGATGCGAGAAGCCGAAAACAAATCACAGTCGCGTAAAATTGGACAGGCCTATGTCCAGCAGAGTGGGCGAATATGTCATGATAATGATTTTGATAAATATTATATTCAGTAACTTCATTGTGTGTTTCATAATACGGCTGTGAGAATTGTAAGTTATTCACAGAAAATTACTTTCTTGTAAACTAATTTAGAAAATGATTGTGTTTTTGTTAATGCACTCATTTATAAGGACGTCAAACCGCGCTGGCCTGCTATTACTTTGGTATGTAAAGTTATCGCAACGTTACTGATTATGTGGCTTTGTCATATAAACACTGTACTGAAAACCTGAAAAAGTGTATTAAAAATGTTTTTGTTTAAAAATTATGAAGAAGAATTCGATCTAGAAGTGTAAATGGTCTATTGTCTCTGTTACAATGATGAGGACATAGTTCTTGCGTGTATATATTTATGATGTAAATAGCATCAATACATAGTATAAAACTCCTGCCTGCTAAAACTAAGTCGCCTGCCTCTTATCTGTCTGTCCCTATGTATGCTTAGATCTTTAAAATTACGCAAAGGATTTTGATGCAGTTTTACTTCATAGTGATTCTTGAGGCAGGTATACTACATGCATATACCTAATAGCACAGAAATACATACATACACATCACGCGTGTTTCCCTTCAGGAAAGTAGTACAGATGTCCATTTGTCACGGTCCTGACATACCCCATTCACAGAAATACAACCAACCAAAAATGTAATAGCTGGTCTGATGTATATGACATACAAAACATTGGCAGTTACATACAGGACTCACGTTTTTCTAATTTTATGAATAATATAATAACTAAATGTAAGTTACGAAAATTATATTATGTTAATGTTGCTGTGCCCTACAAGGTCCACCATTGTACCTCAACTATATTTACTAAGACCTTATAACACATTGTGGAAGAGCAATAAATTATTGAGTATTTAATTTAATTGACAATCAGTTGGACCTGTTGCCCGAGCGCTGGCGCAACGTGGTGAAGCTGGCGACCGTGATGAAGAACAACGTGGCGCCGCTGCAGGCCACCCAGGCCGCACTCATCGCCAAGAGGGTGGCGCTCATCAATCTGCGTATGACTATGTACCGCGACCAGTTCAAGCTCAAGGAGGTTTGTACTGTCAACCCAGAATCTGGTCTACCATGCTCATGAACGATTAAGTTTCGGATTTTACTTGTCATGATGCAACAACTATATGTTGTTGATGTTTTAGTGGCTTAGGGATTATAGATGACCTCTTTGTTGGCCGACCAACATATAAATATGTAAACTTAAAAACATTTTTATCCGTTATAGGGTGGATAGAACCGTTGCAGACATTTCTCTTGGTCAGCCTATTACCATTACGTGATTCGGGGTGCCGAAAAGATTGCGATAGGCTTGCAATTTATTAGCAAAGGATCCGTGCGGTTTTTCAGTCTAGAAGTGATGGGTGGGCCTCACTATAAGCACTGAGAATAACCATTAATGGTAATACTGATACTACATTTTTCACTATTACCATTATGGCTTAGGATCACTAAACCTGCCGTGCTGCACTATTTTCATTATTTTATTGACACAACTAGGGGTCAATGTTTATACTGAGACTAAATTGAAGAAAACCTACAGTTTCACTATAACCATTGCAATGTACTAGGCATCATTCACATTGTTTTGAAATATAATTAAGAAAGTTAAACGTTAAAGGTATGTAAAGTTCTCGATTGTGCTAATATTGAACATTTAAACATTTCAACCCACAGATGTTCCTAGAATCTTGTGCCGAGCCGTATCGCGAGATCGACAAAGTGCATAAGGAGTTGCTCCAGTTTGAGGAGATCGTTGACTCCTTGAACAAATCTTGTGCACTGTTTGACATTCAGCCGCCAGACGTCAAGAATCTGAAGCAGTGTAGGCGAGAACTTAAGCTTGTCAAGGTATGTGGTACCTTAATTTCTTACATCAAAATAACGTAATGCCTAGATACCACCATAAGCAGGCCTAGCATACGCGGCAAGAAAGACACTACGCGCTCTGATTGGCTGTTACGTCACGTTGTTTCAAAAAGTCTTGTCACTTCTTTCTTGGTGCGCTGTGCTAGAGAGACTGGTGGTACTCTTTGTACGGATTTCTGTAATCTGTCCAATAGTGGTGTCGTGCTTAGAGTATTACACATTTATTAAAACAATCATCATTATTCATATTTCACCTAATCTTTTAAAGCTTAATTATTCTTTGTTGCTCAAAATACTGTCTGTAAATTCAATGTTCTATAGAAATATTTTTCAATCACAGTAAAATGCTAATAATTCTGAGAAGTTATAGATAGAAATACCAGTAAACATCCATTCTGCAGCAACTGTGGGACTACTACTACCTTGTGGTGGGCACGATTAACTTCTGGAAGAAGTCGCCGTGGAAGAAGATCGACGCCGATGGCATGGACCAGGAATGCAAGCGGTTCACTAAGGAGTTGAGACAATTGGATAAAGAAATGAGGGTCTGGTGAGTGGATGGTGGTTTGCTTATCGATAAGTGTATGTAATTGGATCAAGTGCAGATATTGACGAATAATTTCACACACGTCGGTACAGATCTCACTTGCTTAATGTACAAAGCAAGAGAGATGTCAGGATCGTGGCATACGTGGAGGTCACTGAGGCATTTCTCATTTTCCTCTGACTGTAAAGATCAGTACTAGTTTCTGTATCGATTGTCAATTGGAATACTGACCAGGAGTGTGAATGTAAATGACAGTGTCAAACAGAATATTGATGTCGAAGATGTGTTGAAGTTGCTGCAATGTTGTTACGGTCAAAGAGGGTTTGATTGATGATCAACATAGCAAACTAAATTTAAAAAATTAAATAAATAAGAAGCTGGATGCGAGAAGCCGTAAACAGATCACAGTGACGTGCAATTGGAGAGGCCTATGTCCAGCAGTGGACAAGTATGGGCTGATGATGATGATAATGAAATAAATATGCCTCATTGTCTGAAAACACACGCTCCACGCCTTTTAATCCCAAAGTGGGGTAGGCAGAGGCACTTGCTAAGCAAATACCCACGATTCTCCAAGCGTATTTAACCCAACGTGACAGGGCGTGAGCCCATCGCCGTATCTGAAAACAATGACAAAACATACCAAAAATGTAAATCGAAACATTATCCGCCAGAAAGATTTATTGAATGAGACTACAATCTACTTGGAAATATATTATTCTTCATAGTGTACTTAGACTTTAGGTTTAAGTGCTTTGGCAATTTCTACAGTACTAGATTACTGTTGGTTTTACATATTTTTGTCATTTATACATATAAAACACAGGTGTGCATTATTGTAGGGAGCCGTACATATCAATAGAAGCCATGATAAAGATGTTGATGACATCTTTGAGAGCGGTTACGGAACTTCAGAACCCAGCCATGAAGGACAGACATTGGATCGAACTGATGATGGCTACTAAGGTACAGATTATTTCTATCATAAAAAATACTACCTTACATTTAGCTCTCAAAATATTTTTGTAGCTTATGCTTGTTAAAACTAAAAAGTTTAGTCCTACCTTTGTAGGTACGTCCATACAAAGCCTAATCTAGCTTGCATTCAACTGTCATGCATTTGCCATCGTGAATGCCGCACATGCCGTCATGCTTCAAATGCATTTTTGTAGCTTTAGCTTTGATATGAATTTTTGTAAGCTAAGATGTTGCTTGGTTTATGATCATTCAAAGTAAATGGGTACCTAATTGTAGTATACTTGCCACCTTATTTTTGAATCTTTATCACTCCGTATTAAATTTTATTCTTTATTTAGAACACATCTCATGAGCATCACACATCATTCGACTCCACATCATCTGTAACCAGCTCATTAAAATCACAAGTATCATTCGAGGACATCATAGAAGATTTCAAAGAATTAGAAAATTGTATCGAAATTGGTATGTTCGATAGTGAAAAATCGCAAAGAAAAGATGAAGAAGTCAAACCAGCAGAATTCCTTCAACTGCAAGATTACAGAAGACAGAAACTGGAAGAGGTTCATTTAACAAATCAAATGAACAAATCTTACTCCATTCAAGAGTTTAAGAGATATGGTGTCAATGTGACGACGATGGCAAAAAATCAGCACACGCCAATCAGCTCTGTCATTTTATCTGAATACTTACTGTAAAAAATACTTAATGTTAAATTGTAAATAGCTACCTTTGTATGTTGTAAATATCGAATATATTTTTATAGGTTGGTTATCTTTGCCGTTTGTTGATTTAGTTAAGTATTTGTTATATTTACTACTAGTACGCCCCGCGATTTTTCGCGCAGTTTCAGTATTAATTTCTATTCAAAAATGTTCCCACCAAGTTTTAGACCCATAACTCCAAAATTCACGTTTTCTCATATAAAGTTCTATGCCCCTTTTTAACCCCTTAGGGGTTGAATTTTGAAAAATCCTTTCTTATCTCACGTAAACATCGTAAAAAGAACCCGTACGCAAAATTCGGCTTTCTAGGATCGAGGGTTTGGGCTGGGCATTGAACAGTCAGTGATGAATGCATCAGTCAAAACTTTTGAGTTTTGCATATTATGTATGTAGATTACAGTTATGTAAACCTAGTAACGATATTGTATGACCTATTTGCTGTGAGACAAAATTGTCTAGAAATTAAAGGAATTGATTTTGATCTTCTTTCTTAATCTTCTTTTTCACCTTTAGGTGAAATTCTCTATCGACGATGACACAACACTGGCTGATTTGATGGCACTTAATTTACATAAGTTTGAGGAGGAAGTTAAGACTATTGTCGACAAGTCTGTCAAGGAAGCGGCCATGGAGAAGACTCTCAAGTAAGGAATATTGAGTAATCGTAACTGTTACTTATTTTTAATATTTTTTTTAAAAAAAAAAAGAAGTAAAGTTTCGATGTATCCTAACTGTTCTAAAGAATCGAACATCGAACTCACTATTTTTTTAACCATCTACGTCATAGTCTATGGAAAAAATAGTATTAACTACAAAATACAAGTAGGTATTTTTGGTTAAATAAAATATGAAACCTATTCTAGGGAACTGGAAGCGACATGGGCAGTGATGGAGTTCGACTATGTTCCTCACGACCGCACTGGCATCAAACTGCCTAAAGCTAGTGAGGAGTTGGTTGAAGTACTTGAAGATAATCAGGTTTGTATTGTGTTGCTGATCATTCTAACGGTTAATTAAAATATTACGATGGTTGAAATGTGATGCCCTAACCTAACCTAACACAACAGGGTTCCCCTATTAGTTGCTCAAAACGGTCATAAGTGAAATGGCTACTAAACACTTAATTCCACAGAACCAAGTTCAAAATATGATGTCGTCCAAATTCATCGGATTTTACGAGACTGAAGTAACGGCGTGGCAGAAGAAGCTTGGTACAGCTGACGCTGTCATTGCACTCTGGTTCGAAGTGCAAAGAAAGTGGCAGTACCTTGAGAGCATCTTCGTGGGATCTGACGATATAAGGGCTCAACTACCCGAGGACTCGAGGCGTTTTGATAATATCGATAAGAATTTCAAGGTAATCGATATAATATGTGTATACGCATTTTCTATAAACAGTTTTTGGATAAATAATTTGTGCAATGAAATTACTACCCTGTCCTTGTCGTCAAATTGTCTTCAATACTGAATCTTGGTGCTGCTCTTGATGATGTAGTGATCTACTTACTACTGTCAAATTGAGTAAATTACCACGGTACTTATGTATAAAATATCACGTAATTTGAACAATCATTGCTCCTTCTATTGCAACGAAAAATTGAGATCATTTCCGTTAATATTTTCTGCATTTTTATGAAATCCACTTTACTACCCCTATAGGAACTACTCAAAGATATTGGCACAACGCCCAACGTTGTAATAGCCACAAACAAGCCTGGATTACTCGATAAGTTGGAGGAGCTAATGGCGGGACTCAACTTGTGTGAGAAGGCTCTGAATGATTACCTGGAGACAAAGCGGCTCGCTTACCCGCGCTTCTATTTCGTGTCATCTGCCGATTTGCTTGGCAAGTGTCATCTTTATTTTACTTATGAGTTTTACGTAGATGTAAATTTTCATGAAAACTCATAAACAAAAAAATATTTCCACAGATATTTTGTCTAACGGCAACAACCCACCAGCGGTGTGTCGTCATCTCACCAAATTGTACGATAACTTGGCGGTGCTAGTCTTCCCCAAGGGAGGCTCAAAGCATGCCTTTGAAATGATCTCCAAGGAGAACGAGGAACATGTTCCGTTTAAGGCGCCGTGCTGTGACTGCTCCGGCAAGGTAAGTTTGGTAAATTATGTCAAGGAAAACAGGGATATAAGGCCAATGTATTAACATCATAGTCTACGGAAGCTATTATCTGTTAACCTTT
>SJJU01014267.1:0-11105 GCA_012932125.1 Conopomorpha cramerella
ATGTTTTGGAAATTCTGCTGAACACCTGTACTGATATAAATGAATAGCGACTATGAACTGACAATACATCCCATCTGAACCGTTAGTTTCATACGAGTTTGATTACTATGATTATGTCAGATGGTACTTTTTGTTTTAAAATTGCATGAACTTTTAAAATCAGATAGTACGTATTTCCAGTTCAAAGTCGATATGTCTGTAATGTACGTAACTGTCTGTGTATGATTATGAAAACTTATAGTTACTTACATTTTGTAGTAAGGAGGTAATTCAAAAAGAAAATAAGCCTCCTCATTTCATTCTAGTTCTGTCAGAGCCCTATTATTGTACAAAGACTCTAAGTATTCCGTGTGTTTGTTTTTTTAAATCACTATGACAGGCTTTAGCGTTTGACCACCATCCTGCCTGATGTTAAGCAGCGATGTGGTCTACGACGGAGCACATTTGTTCATTAGGTACCTATTCACCCGCGACTTAAGGACCTTCAGACTGTACTGCGCAGGAAACACAGACTCCGGCAAGTCGTTCCACATCCTGGCGGTTCGCACTATGAAAGTAGATGCATTTCCAACGTTTATTTAGCTCTAGTTGTAATGTCAAGTTATTTCCAGCGGTGGGAGAGGACGGCGAGGCGTTGTCGGCGGCAGGACAGAACAAGTCAGTGGTAGGGTGTTCTGCCGAGTACTGCCCGCGCGGGATCACGGAGTGCTGGGGCTCCATGTTCGCTTATAATAGCGTGCAGTATCGTAGGTATGTTAGTCGTAGGTATGTCTAGTATAACACATTACAATGGAATGTGATTATATCGTTAAAGTATTGTATAAGTTGGTTACTTACACACATTAATGGTGGTTGGTTTATTAAACAATATGTTAATTGTTAAAAAATAATCTAATAAAATGTTCTTTAAATGCAATCCAATCGCAATCCAAAAAAAGTTTTTTTTTTAAATTTAATTAATATACGTATTGTTTAAGCGTTAATTCACCACGTATGTAGTTTAATTCAATGTAAGTATTCGTAATATTGTTTACAAGAACGTTTTCGTTACACAACCACGCTTGTGTTGGTCTAAAACGTGAAAATAATTACGTTTTATTTTCCACAGAATTTCAATAATATCATTGTCACCCTACACTCACTATTAGTGGCGAAGCTAGGAGGTAAGCCAGTAGAGAAAAATAAGCACTTAACCAATGCTTATTTAGATTTTTTTATCTGTCTTACCTAATTGAGCTATAATAAGTCCCTACGCTACTTAATTTCAATGAAAATATTTGTTAATGTACCTGGCATAGGCTTGTCTTGTACTACCGGCTTAACCCCTAGCTTCGCCACTACTCCCTATAAAACCTAAAGTATTCCTGGCGCTTACGAGATTATCTTCATACATTTCCCAGGCTCAACGGGCAGGGTTGCGCGTGCGCAGGCGCGGTGGTGGTGCAGCAGGTGGTGAAGCCGCTCACCGCCGGAGTAGTGTTCACCAGGCACCCCGACAATGGCGACCAGTCGCGGATACTCATCACTGCTAACTATGGCCTTGGGGAGGTGAGTCTAGGAATCAAGAGTCATAAGGGTGTTTTATTTATATAAGTATGTATCTATTTAAAAGAAAAATAAAGTATTTAATCTAAATATATAAAAGGAAAAGCTGACTGAATGACTGACTGACTGACTGACATATCAACGCACAGCCCAAACGGCTAAACGTAGGCACTTGAAATTTGGAACGGACGTAGCTTACGTACCATAGGGGTGGACTAAGGAAGGAATTCCCGAAATTACCACGGGAACGGGAATTAACGGGATAAAACGTTTGTATGAAAAATCTAAACCGCTCAAGGTAGATGCAGGTATCTTAGTACACTTAAAGCTTAGGTGCAACAGGCCATTGGAAAATTCCCATGGGAACGGGAGTTATCGGGAAAAAACTTTTGTATGATAAACCGCTCAAGTTAGACGCTTGAAATATAGAATGCAGGTACTTAACTACGCGAATGAAATCGCGGGGCGTCCACTAGTTAAGTATATTTCGTTGTCTGATTTTCATAACACAAGTGCTATAGCTACTTAACATGGGATGAAGGCAATGTGTGTGTTGTTGTAAAGTATTTATTTATTTTATTTATTTATTTATAAGACTTTCTAAATATTTTTTGTAAAGTGTTTATGGAAACTCAGTCCGTGACGTTTGACAAATTGGTGGTCTTATTATTTGAATTTCTATTTCTATCACAAATGTATTTTTATGCAGGCATACCCAAAGTTTGACAGTAATGACAGTTTTCCGCCTGAAAATCTGTCAGAAAAACGTCAAAGAAAATTCCCCATTGGTAGTTTTTGTGGCAGTAAATTAGAATTAATAGTATATGAGGCAATGTCTCCATAAGTTCTAGGCTCTCTGTTCTCTAGGTAGGGATATCGGCCTTCGGTTTCGAAATTATTATGCGTGTATTATAAATAAATAAATATTTTACAACAAGACACACATTGCCTTCATCCCATGTTAAGTAGCTAAAGCACTTATGTTATGGAAATCAGACAACGAGATATATTTACTTAAATACTTTTTTCTTTTTCTTTTAAATACATACTTATATAAATAAAACACCCAGACACATCCAACAAGTACTTAAAAGCTCATCACCTAAATACCTGCAAGCGGTGGGAATCGAACCCACGACCCTACGGAGCAGAGGCAGACATGCTGACCACTGCACCAACGGGCCCGTCTTTATTATAACTAGGACTCTTTGATAATATCGACCATATCTTTAAAACAGACGGTGGTATCAGGCACAGTGGAACCCGACACCTTTATCGTACACCGCGACGAGAAAGACCAGTTGTCCATCGCCGAGGTGACCATCGGTACCAAGACTCATCGGCTGAAGTGCACCAGCTCCGGCGAAGGTCCCCAGCTGTTGGAAGTGAAGGAGGAGCTGAGGTCCAAGCCCTGCATGAGCGACGAGGAGGTGTTGGAGCTGGCTAAGATAGCCGTGTACCAGGACACAATGTGGGGTGCGGCTAGGGATATCGAGTTTGTTAATGCGAGGGTGAGTTGATTTTAAGTGAAATATAGAGAGTGTAAATGGATCTGTAAGTTTTATAAGTGCAGGTAAACGTAAATACGTATCTCTAGCGCCTTGTACTAAATTAATATTCGTGATAATTTACCATTAAGTTAAATATGTTTCATACTGCGTGTAAAAGGACCCTGAGCAATGGTCTTAGAAACGTTGTTGGGGTAAGTTCAGATTCGGAGTAAAAGTTGTTCATATTGACGAGCCCAACAACGTTTCTAAGACCATTGCTCAGGGTCCTTTTACGCGTATTTACGTTTACCTGCACTTAAAAACTTTATCAATAAATAGTTAATCTCCGTGGTTGGCATCAGTGTCTTGCGTTATCCCGAAGGAGTTTCAGGAATAATTACTTACCAAACACCTTGTTATGTGAAAAACAGACACAACGTAGGAATATTAATTTAATTTGGTGCAATTTTAGTATTTATCGAAGATATCACATTTCCAATGGTTCTTCTCAATGATGCTTCTCCTTAGACACGTCTGTTTATTGTCAAAAAATGCGCTTAAAAATGTCTGCTTCACTCTTAAGATTATATGATAACTATCCGAAAAGTTTTGTAAAATTCTTTCACTGTTGGAAAGCTAAAGTTACGCCTAAGTAAGTAAGATAGGCTATATTTTATCCCCAAATTCCTAAAGGAACGAAAAAACGCGAGTAACACCGCTGTACGCGGTGTTACTCGCGTTTTTGAGTCCCAAATAGAATAAAATAATAAGACTTGTGGTGTGTGGTCAGGATTCCCCTTACCAGATGAGCATGAGTCCCAGGGGAACACGAACAAAGAAAAACAATACATTCAAATTCAAATTATTTATTTGCATTCTACAATGTCAGTTCTTAACATAAAGCATGTATGTAATATCATAGGTACATGACAACATTGCGGACCCTGGTGGGCACAGCAAATAAAACAACTAAGTAGGTGTTTGTTACTTTTTTTTTTTTGGGTTCAAAAGGAAGCACTAACCTTCTGCTCCGGCCCTGAGGTCCATTGTAAAACTCGTATCCACAATCGTATCACAACTCGTATCCGTATTTACAATGGTACAATGGACTCGTATTCTAGGATATACTTAGGATACGAGTTTCACAATGGTACAATGGACTCGTATTCTAGGATATACTTAGGATACGAGTTTTACAATGGTACAATGGACTCGTATTCTAGGATATACTTAGGATACGAGTTTTACAATGGTACAATGGACTCGTATTCTAGGATATTCTTAGGATACGAGTTTTACAATGGTACAATGGACTCGTATTCTAGAATATTCTTAGGATACGAGTTTTACAATGGTACAATGGACTCGTATTCTAAGATATTCTTAGGATACGAGTTTTACAATGGTACAATGGACTCGTATTCTAGGATATTCCTATTTCTTAGGTAACCTAAGATACGAGTTTTACAATGGACCTCAGGGGTCGAGGTAGAAGGTTATTCCTTCCTTTTGAACAAAAAAAAAACTATTTTTGAATGATACTTGGTGGTGGTACGGTCAGAGCGGCATGCACGTGGTGCAGGCGCGCGCGCTCACGTCGCTGGCGCGCTGGTCGCCCGAGCTGCTGCTGCACGAGCTGGACTCGCCCGTCATGGCCGACGACGACCTCACCACCTTCGCCAACATCGGCGAGGTACGTGCTAACTATTTTTCATGAGTTGCCATTGCGCGGGAAGCGATCAGATGCAAATGGCTTCTTTATATCTCATTTTTAATTCCAAAATTAATCTAAGATCAATGCTCTGTATTTATATATTGTATGTATAACGTTGTGGAAATAAACGCATTCATTCATTCATTCATAATTCCAAAATTATTTTTTTAATAATTAAGATTATTATTGTGTTAATGTGGTGGGATTAGTATAATAATGTGCAGCGTCTGTGGTCGGATACTTGACTTGTAACCGGGAGGTCCCGGGTTCGAGTCCGGCTACTGGACGTGTACCAATGGGACTCTTTTTCAGTGCCTATGTACGCAACGCAACGCTCGTACGGGGAAGGACAACATCGTGATGAAACCCGCACACCACAAGGTGTGTGAACCCTATAACGGCGATGGGCTCACCCCCCCTGTCACGTTGGGTTAAATACGCTTGGTGAACCGTGGGTATTTGCTTTAGCAAGTGCCTCTGCCTACCCCTCTTTGGGATTAAAGGCGTGAAGTGTATTTATTTTTTTATTTTTTCTCATTTTTAATTTCAAAATTACCTAATCTAAGATCAATGCACTGTATTTGTTTATTTAATGTTTGTTTGTGCCTATTATTGTTTTGCATTTACTAGTTTCTAGCAGTATTAATTGTGATGAAACGGTGAAATTTGATTAATATATAATGTAACGCCATTGCCATGCTGTGACGACCTATAATTAAGCAGCACCTACACTTTTTTTTTGTCGCCTATTTTATACATGTATTGTGTATGTCTTTGTTGGTTGTCCTTTTAAAATAAAATGTATACATTGTATGTATAACGTTGTGGAAATAAACGCATTCATTCAATCATTTATAAATCCAAAATTAATTTTTCGCTGCGATTATTGTGTTAATGTGGTGGGATTAGTGTAATAATGTGCTGCTGATGGAAAGTAATGTATTGAGAGTGAGAAGTAAAGGAGAGGACTACTATTTGATCAATTTGTTATTACCGTGTAATGTTCCACGCAGCATTTAAATGTGATGTGGTCCAACCTCACGTTTTAATGAGATTTTGACACGACTTTGACGACTTTATCGATATAGTGTGAAAATTACTACACATATAATATTATTGTACACGAGCATGTATTAAGAGATATAGAAGTATTTATTTATTTATTTATTTATATGGATGTGGAAATGGTGAATGTTTTTTACCTTGTTCGTGACAAGTGGAGGTCTCTACCTAAGGCCTGATGTATATGTGTACAGGGTGGAAACAGATAATAAGTGATGTCAATCCATTATTTTTAAACTACATAAGATTTCAAAAAACAAGTAACTGACCTCAAAAGTGCTTCACGAGCTCTAACCACATAATTTTTGATCTCGTAAATGCTTCATTTCCCTGGGAAATTTTTATTCTATAAAACCGTCGTCTAAAATCAACTATTACCGACTATGAATTGACTACCATGATGAAATAGTTTCGACAGTTCGTATCGGAGAGATTAAAAAGGAAGTAGCAGATAGCGCCCTCTACCCAGAGCGCAAACTGCGCAACATGTAGATGTTAGATACGACCACCACAGAAATATTTTTATTATCAAGGCAAGGAAGCTGCGGTACGAAATATATTTAGTCCAATTTTTAATAACAAATTTTTTCTCAATATTTCTCGACCGACAAATCGTGTGGAATAGTCGAGAAAAATGTGTCAGGTTTTTGCCATGTTCAGGAGTCAGCGGCAGATGGAGGAGGACAGTATCTTTAGATAGTGCCTCCAAATCGCCTAACAGAAGGGGATTCAATTTTATTCAATCATTACATGTATGAGATTTCTAACAAGTTCACCATCCAGGTGATACCGAAACCAATGACCCCATTGTCCCGGGACCTGGTTCTCGGTCCGCTGTCCCTGGGCATGGAGGAAGTCATCCCGGGCCGGCGCACGCAGTACGACACCATTGTTCAGACCACACACCATCGCTGCACGCTCGATCTGTATCAGGTGAGTTAACATATGTGTTTATGATAAATGGATCGATTATGGGCGTGGTCAAACCCATGATTGGCTAATCTGTGTCATTCGCTCAAGTCACGGGTTCGGGCTCGGCATTGGGCGACGACGAGCAGTGTTATGCTTGATCTAGGATATGCATTGCAAGAACAGTTTCGATCTCATGCAGTGTCTTGTGATTCTATGGTCGATGGATAAATGTTATTTATTAATGCTTTGTTCTTTCTTCCTGAGAGGCCTATGTCCAGCAGTGGACAAGTATGGGATCATGATGATGATGATGAATGCTTTGTTCACCCAAACTACTGAATGGGGAAGAAATCTCGTGAAACAGTGGCGCTAGTTTAGTTTGGCCCAAAACAACAAGATACAATAATTGTCAGATTTAATCATTTTCATATGTTCATATCAGTCAAGCGTACGAAGCGCCATCTCCATGTAGCTTCGCGTTCCAATTTGATGTATTAAAGTATTGTTGAACGTATCTGGAGGTCTATTATCCCTGCCTACCCCTCTGGCGTCAAAATATGGATAAATTACATAGAGTAAACTTGATACCCAGTAATATTGTAGTTCTATTTCCCTGATTAAGTAAGTCATAGTCATAAAAAATAGGCTGACATCTGGCTGTCAAGTGAGAATATTCTTTTTTTTTTAATTACTATGAACAAGCGTTTGACCACCATCCTGTCTGATGTTAAGCAGCGATGTGGTCTACGATGGACACACTTGTTGAGTAGGTACCTATTCTTAAAGTTAATTAACTATTATATAACTCCACTTTCATTGATTCATATTCAACTTTCCGTCTTCTTCCCTATTGACTTGTTTTTGTATCCCCAGAGTGTATACAAGACTATACCGAAGGAGATCAACGTGGGCGTGCGCATGGTAGAGATGGCGTTGCACGGCCGCAAAGTAGCAGACGAGCAAATATACAGCGTCGCTTTGAAGAGGAATCCACCCTCTTTCTTTGGGCAAATATTACGGATGGTTAATATGGTTAAGGTGAGTTGTAAAGTTTTCGTATTTGGAGCTAATACCTTCCTGAGATTAAGGGCATGGCTAAACGTAGGTTGAAGCACTCGTAGAGTTGCGTGTATACGAGATCAAATTAAAAATGTTGGCGATACAAAACAAGGAACCCTATGTCTAAAATGAAAAAATATTACCTCTTTATATAAATTATGTTTTCGATTTAACGTTGTATAATATTGTCCTGACGGTGATCGTTTAGTCATTAAGAACGATTTAGTGGTACTACTAGATGGTGGTACATATAGTGGTACAAGTTGGTGGCACCTCTAATAATACTAGTTGGTGGTACCTCTAATAATACTAGTTGGTGGTACCTCTAGTGGTCCTACTATTTGGTGGTACCTCTAGTTGTACTAGTTGGTGGTACCTCTAGTTGTCCTTCTATTTGGTGGTACCTCTAGTGGTCCTACTATTTGGTGGTACCTCTAGTTGTACTAGTTGGTGGTACCTCTAGTTGTCCTTCTATTTGGTGGTACCTCTAGTGGTCCTACTATTTGGTGGTACCTCTAGTTGTACTAGTTGGTGGTACCTCTAGTTGTCCTTCTATTTGGTGGTACCTCTAGTGGTCCTACTATTTGGTGGTACCTCTAGTTGTACTAGTTGGTGGTACCTCTAGTTGTCCTTCTATTTGGTGGTACCTCTAGTGGTCCTACTATTTGGTGGTACCTCTAGTTGTCCTTCTATTTGGTGGTACCTCTAGTGGTCTTGCTATTTGGAGGCACCTCTAGTGGTACTAGTTGGTGGTTAGTCTAATGATACTAGAGGTACCACTCTAGTGGTGCTACTTGGTAGTACTACTTGATAGTACCGGGAGGCGAACATTGAACATGCTAACAGGAACTCCCACCGCGTAACTCTGACTCCGACTTCTAGGCGCTGCTACTGTCGAAGTACTACATGCGCGACACAATAAGCACGGTGCGCGCGATGTCGGTGAACCACTCGTGCGGGGAGGCGCGGCGGCTGCTGGGCGCGGTGCGGCGCGCGGGCGCGGGCGCGCTGCGGCGCTGCGTGGCGCGGCACGCCGGCACTAGCAGCGCCAGCTCCGTCTCGCAGATCATCGCCATGTCCGTGCTGCTCGAGGGGGCTAATGGTGACACTGTCGTTACTACTTGTGCTTCCGTAGAAAACTAATACTGTGACTCATAATCATCAACATCAGACCATATTTATAAATAATTATTTTACAACTACACACACATTGCCTTCATCCCATGTTAAGTAGCTAAAGCACTTGTGTTATGGAAATCAGACGAGATATTATATTTACTTATATATATATTTTTTTTCATTTAAATATATACTTATATGAATAAATCGCCCAAACACACCCGACAAGTGCTTAAAAGCTCATCACCTAAGCACCTGTCACCCGGTGAGAATCGACCCCACAACCCTACGGTGCAGAGGCAGACATGCTGATCACTACACCAACGGGCCCGTCAAACTTTGTCCACTGCTGGAATGAAATGAAATATTAAATATTCACCGTTATAAGTGCATACAGATATACAGTAGTATAACACAAAGCTTGATGAGTCATTTATGATTTTAAAAAAGTAAACGGCCTCTTCGATTACATGCCACTGTGATCTGTTTTCGGCTTCTCGCGTCCAGCTACTGTGATTTTGCATAGATCTTCAGTCCACCATGAGGGCGTCCTACACTCCGTTTGAGTATACAATGAGTGATTTTCGTTTTTTAAAACACACAAAAGGGCGAATCATAAACAAACATTCGCATCTCTTTCGTTTCCAAAAATCTTTCACAGATTTAATATTTTTTTAAACTCCTCATTAGTATGATTGGTTGTACTTTGTGGTACGCTACTGATCCACTACGTCGTTGTACCCAGAGATTATGTGGTTTGAACAGCACGATATAAACTGTGTACACTTCACGCCTTTTAATCCCAAAGCGAGCACTTCCCACTTGCTGAGCCAATACCCACCAAGCGTATTTACCCCAACGTGACAGGGAGTGAGCCCATAACCGTTATAGGGTTCATACACCTTGTGTTGTGCAGGTTTCATCACGATGTTGTACTTCACCGCACGAGCGTTGCGTTGCTTTGAAAGAGTTTCTTTGGTACACACGTCCAGTAAAACGTTGTACACAATGATTTTCTAATTTCCATACGAAATGAAATCATGCATTAGTTGGAAGTCATGTATGTCCCTTAAAACACCGGCTAATAGCTTCAACTTTTTTTTTGTAGATTTCACAACAGAACACTGCACGGAGATCGGCGTGATGTTGTCAGCCGGCGACGTGGTGTCGGCGGAGGTGCCCGCGGGACTCGCCCGACTCGCTCGCCTCTTGGCGCAGAGCGACAAAGCCGAAGACTTCAGGCGGCTGCCCAAGAAAGAGGCCTTTGCATGGCTCGAGACAAACATACCGGAAGTTCATAAAGAGGTTCAGAAATTCCTGGACGAACACGGCCATAGGGCGATTATGGAGGTGAGTTGTGGTTGTGACAGTCTGAGAGTTTGACCAAGTATTTTTTTATATAGGTTGGACACGCCCATTCTCCATTTCATCTCGTTGTCAGAAGGTTATAATAGAACAGGAAGGTTCTAATATCATTAATCTTGACCAAAACATCACTATTCTTCTTCGAATAATCGGTTGTCATTACAAGTTTTTTTCGCAGTTTTATTGCTTCAGAACTGCATTTCACCACTACCCCGCCTGATGTGAAGCTACGATATGGTGTACAATGGAGCAAGCGTATTAGATACATGTTGTACTTGTGACTTGGAGAAAGAGGCAGGATATTAACATGTTATCGACGTCGTGCAAGTGACAAGCACAATAAGAACAGCCATATCCATGAGTTTTTTTCAATGTTACCATTATCTGACATAATGTACCCTATGTACGCCAAATAAATAGGGAAGAAAACGCAAAACTTATAACAGATGGTACTGCAGTGCGTGCACTTCACCCATAGGAACCCAATAAATCGGATAAACGTACTAGCGGCATTAGTTCGTAAATTTCCTCCCCCATACTGTAAGACAAACTTAAAACCGTGTATGGGATCTGGTTCTAAATATAATATATTTTTCCGTAGTTCGACCTGGCGACGCGGCCCTGGGCCCTGGAGCCGCAGCAGCTGATGGAAGTGTTGCAGAGTATGCGCACGCCCGCGGCTGCGTCCACCGCGCCCACTAAAACTGACGACGAGATTATCGCCTCCCTTACCACGCCCCAAAAACCCATCACCAGGTAAGAATTAATTCTAGGAAACCTTTTGACGGGCCCGTTGGTGTAGTGGTCAGCATGTCTGCCTCTGCTCCATAGGGCCGTGG